>PVHX01015765.1:0-45478 GCA_004024805.1 Geosciurus inauris
AACTCAGGGGCACTCGACCACTGAACCACATCCCTAGCCCTATTTTGTGTTTTATGTAGAGACAGGGTCTCACTGAGTTGCTTAGCACCTCGCCATTGCTGAGGCTGGCTTTGAACTCGAGATTCTCTTGTCTGAGCCTCCCAAATTGCTGGGATTACAAGCTGAGCCACTGTGCCTGGCTTGTCCTGTTGTTTTGATATCTGTTTCTTGATTAAGTTTTCTCTCTCTTTTCTCCTCTAGTACTTATAAGTGAATTTGTGTTAAGTTGCTTATACTATGATATACAGTGCATCACACTGCTAGTTTTAGGATACAGCTAGAATTATAATATGTTGTTCTTACATACTGCTTTGAACATTGTGAAGAACTATTTTCTGTTTTTTAAAAATTTTAATTGACATATAACAATTGTACATATTTATGGGAATAGTGTTATAATTCAGTACATGTTTACAGTGTATAATGTTCAAGTTAAGGTAATTAGCATTTCGCTCTCCTTAAACATTTTTCATTTCTTTGTGTTGGGAACCTTTCCATATCTCTTTTCTAGCTCTTTATAATATATATAATAAATTATTATAAACTATAGTTACCCTGCCATGTTGTAGGACACTAGAACTTATTCTTCCTATCAAACTGTGTTTTCTTACCCAGTCTGACCTTCCCCATCCCTATCACCCATGTGTCCTAGCCTCTAGTGACCACTTTGAGACTTTATACTTATGTGAGATCAACTTTTTTATCTTGCCCATGAGTGAGGACATGCGATTTGGGGGGAGGGTACTGGGATTTGAACTCAGGGGTACTCTACCATTGAGCTGTATCCCCAGCCCTTTTTACTTTTTGAGACAGGGTCTTGCTAAGTTGCTGAGGCTTGTCTCAAACTTGAAATCCTCCTGCCTCAGCCTCCCAAGTTGCTGGGATTACAGGCATGAGCATTGCACCCAGCTGAACGCGTGATATTTATATTTCTGTGTCTGGCTTTTTTTTAATGAAATGTTTGCTGTGTGCTAGTAACTTTGCTAGGTACTTCTCTGTACATTACCTCAGTTGAATTTTATGAATGGTTGTATTTAAATGGAAATAGTGATGTGTCTTACAGAGATAGAGCTTTGAAGAAGACATTCTTTTGTATATGTTGTTTTAAATTTACATATGCATAAGCATGTATATATGATTTTTATATTAATGAGAATATATGTTTAAAGATTTCGGTTAATATTATACAGTAGAAAGAACACTGGATTATGAGTATGGCATTGTCATTATCTAGCTATGGGAGAGGGACTTAGATTTCTTTTGAGTTCTATTTCCCATCTGTAGAATGTGATAGGACCAGGATATTAGGAGGAACTCAGGGAGTTTCCAACTAAAACGTAGGTTGTGATCAGTTGTATTTTATGCCTCCATATCTACATTGTCCAATGTAGTAGCCACTGGCCACAGTTATCTGTTTAAATTAATTAAAATTAAATAAAATTTAAAAAATTTATCTCATTTTCATTTGCCATGTTTCAAATGCTCAGTGATGATATATGGCTGCTGACTACCGTGTTGAACAACAAAATTCTAGAGCATTTTGTTATTGCAGAAAGTTTTATTGGACATTGTTTTACATAACCATTTTCATAAAATAACCTTTGAAATATCTAGTTAGAGTTACTTGGTTTTGGAGGGTTTAATTTACTTTACCAACTTGTCGGTTGATTGAAGACAGCAAAAATTATAAAATGATTTTAACTTTTTCTAAGAGACAAACATGTAGTATCATGTCTTTAAGTAACACTTTTTTTTTGGGTACTGGGGATTGAACTCAGGGATACTTGACCACTGAGCCACATCCCCAGCTCTATTGTGTGTTTTATGTAGAGACGGGGTCTCACTGAGTTGCTTAGCGCCTCGCCATTGCTGAGGCTGGCTTTGAACTCCCAAAGTGCTAGGATTACAGGTGTGCGCCACCACACCTGGCTTCACAAACACTTTTGATAGTAATATGTTTTAAAAAATGAAATGATATTTTGGTGCTATTTATGAAAAGAAATAGTAAACTTTCATTAAAATTAAGCTATAGTAGTTTTAGGACACAGGATTTCATGGTTATAAAAATTATTTTTCCTCTTTTCTGGTTTTCAACAGAAAAAAGGAATACATCGTTGTACAAAATGCAGACTGCAATTTTTAACATGCAAGGAGAAAATGGATCATAAGACACAACATCATCGAACATTTCTAAAACCTAAACAACTAGAAGGATTACCTCCTGGAACAAAAGTGAGTTCAAATATGTTGTATTTTAACATTTTGTATATAAAAATTAACTCTAACCTGATTTTATCTATTAAATATAACATTTTTTTAAAAAATGACTTGATTTTTATTGACTAATTTTAAATTTTATTATTTTTATACTTACTAAGGAAAACTTTAAACATTGTTTTGAGTTCAGTGGCAGGTACTATGTTGGAGTGGCATTCCTTCATTAAAAGCACACCTAGTTTAACTGTTCCCTGGGTCAGAGGGTTGTTTCAATATGATATAGGCTATTCCAGTTGGCAATGTATGTGTCAGTTTTAGCAGCTAAACTCTGATATCAGGAATTTATTTTATTTATCGTTGTATCCCCAGTGTCTGGCATAGTGCCTTGAATGCCATAGGTTCTCAGATGTTTGTTGAAGTTGTTATCATTGAGTCTACTCTCAGAGAAGCAAGTTCTGCTGCTGGACAGCATTGTATTTTAAGTGAGCAAACACATGTCTGACTGCATACTGATGATTGTAATTTGCTTTTCCCTTTTTGCCTTAAATACATCTGTTTTCTCTGACTTCTTTACATACAGTCAGCTCTTGAATATTTGCTCCAGTGGAGGGAAACAGAGGCATGGATAATCCAAAGTGAAATAATCCCCAAAACATTTATATTTGGCTTTGGGTACTTACCTTTGAATGTGGGTATGTCTGGTACTTGAATTAACTAAAATAATATAAAGCCATGCTCTGAAGACCTAGAGCAAGAGAAGCTATCCAGCATCCTTCCCTGCAAACCATTCATTTCATGCTGGAACTAGACATGCAGAACACTAATGTAAGCAGTGCAGTCCTCTCATTTTTCCCCCTTAATAATATTAATGATAATATTAATGATAATGGTACTAAATGTTGTTATGGCACCTTAGAATGAGGCTTTCAGTGTACTTTTTTATACATGGTATTATTTAATCCATATAATAATTCAGTGAGTAGACAAGGCAAATAGTGCCCTATATTTTAGATATGGATAAGTTTAAAGAGGATATAGTATTTATTCAAGATCACATGGTTTGAATGGTATAGTGCGAGATTTAACATCAGGTCTTTTGATTCCTGATCCAGTGCTTTTGTATAATACCAAGCACATTTTTCATAGAACTTCATCATTAGTCTGTTCCTCATATGCATGAGGAGAGTGTAGTCAAATGATTAATGAGAATGTTGGTAGGCAATTGACCTTTCCATTGTCAATTAACAGATATAATTTCTCTTTTTGAACACTAAATGATAAACTTTGTATTAGTTCCCTTTAAGAAAAGTCTCAGTATTAAATTCTCTGTACAGTGCAATGAATTGATTTATTCTTTCTTATAACATTCGTAAGCATAAAACCTGGGAAAGAAGAGGTCACATTACTCTAAGTCTGTTTGTTCTATAGTTATCAAAGGGTGATGTAGGCCTTTCTAGAATTATTTTTCAAGATTAGTGATTTAAATTTAGACCTATATACGATCTTTTAAAACTTATGTCACAGCATAAAAATAGCTATGGAATGTGCTCTTTTGATAGTCATATAATTTGTATTAACTCCTAATTATCCATTAATAACTGTGTTTACACATAACTGATTTCAGTATAAATATAATAGCATTAAGTGAATAAATATCAAATTTAATTTTATTTAACTGGTTTGAACATTTGGAATAAATAAGACTAAATCCAATTGTAGTTTATTTGTGTTCTTTTCAAAGTACTTGATGTTTAATATATTTTGTACAGTGATATTTTACTACTGATGCTGTGATTTTTTTTAATATATTCTGCATTCTTGTAGGTTACTATTCGAGCTTCAGTTGGACCTGTCCAGTCAGCATCTTCACCTACCCCTTCCATTAATGCAAGCACTTCTACCCTTCAGCTCTCACCTCCAAGGACTAAAAATATTACTGCTAAAAATCCCACAAAATTGAATACAAGTAAACCTAATACAACCAAATCCAATGCAAGTAAACCTACTGGAAATAAGCCTAATGGAAGTAAATCTAAATACAAATCAAAAACCTCTCATATGCAAAAGAAACAAAGCACGCTGGCTAATAGCAATAAAAAAAGCAAAGTCAACACCGCATTGAGGAACTTAAGGTAATGTTTAATTCCTAATATATAATACCAATTTAAATTTAAGTGTAAAAACATTATATTTTAGTTAATCGAACAGTAATATAGCTCTTACTTACTACTTCTGTCTTAAAATGTATTTTTTACCATTTTCTTTGTGTCTCCATAAGGTATCGTCGGGGCATTCACAAGTGCATTGAGTGCTGTTCTGAAGTAAAAGATTTTGCAAACCATTTTCCTACATATGTCCACTGTAGTTTTTGCAGATACAACACTAGCTGTAGTAAAGCCTATGTAAATCATATGATGAGGTAAGATGAGTTAAACCTGTAAATTGACAATTAAAATTGTAGTTCAGGAAGTTTTTGTTTTGAAAACAAAGTTATCCCTATTAGAAACTAGTTTTTCTCCTCAAAGAGCTAAAAGGACCTGGCAGTGAGGAACTCTTAAGATATTACCTGAAGTTATTTTTCAATATAGTAACTCAAACAATTACCGGCTTTAAATTGTAAGAACAGTTAATTGAACTAATAAAATTAGGATAGTTTTGTAGGGGAAATAATTATTCTGTTTTTTATTTTTCCCTATTTAAAAATGGTGATTTTCAAATAAAACTTTAAATGTTATAAGCTTATTTAGCAGAAAAATAAATACACTCATTAGGAATACCCTCTTCAAAGCAGTCACTTTGAGAGAAGCTGTAGTTTTGTGTTGAAATCCAGTAATTACTGCTCCTGCTCGTAGAGGAATAGCTGCACCTAAATTTATTGATAGTTGAAACCATAAACCTTTTTATTCAACTAGTAGTTGTAGATTTTCAATTAATAGCTAACATTAGAGCAAGATTTTCAGTGATGTTAGGAACTTCATTGAATCTGTTTCTTTTTCTTTCTGTGGTCCATTCATCCATCATCCATCAGGCTATCTGTACATAAATTCATTCAGTGAAAATGAGAGACTATTATGGTTATGATGTACTGGTGGAATTCATTTTCATTAATTCATTCAACTTACATTGTTTGAGTACCTATCATTTATGCTATACTAAGAAACCCCTTCAGAGTGCATATTACTTTCATTTGGATTTATTGAATAGGAGAATATTTAATCCATCAGGATGGATTTTTATTTTTAAAAATAGTTAAAAGTTCTTCCATTATAAATGTGATATAGTGCTTATTCAAAGTGAGGTTCCATTTTTTAAAAAAATATTAGAATTAATGTGTAACTGAGTTTCTTGCAGATCATGACATAACCTCTGTGTTATTTTCTTATCATTATCAGATACTGCTTTCCAGAATTCTCTTACCTTTCTTGGCAACTTTAGCACTTCTCTTGTCAGTTTTTCTGCCTTGATGATTGGCCCAACCTTTTGGTACCTTGGCTTCTTCAGTGCCAGCACTTCACATCAACTTTTACATTTTGGGCCCTCTTTTTTACCAGAGGATTATTTTTAGTCTCATCCTATACACTCTTCATTCTTTCTGAATTCTTAATATTCCTTTATGTTCAGAGTTTTGACCCCGTTTGACAGTCTAGCAGCATTCATCTTACTTTACTGTTATCAGGGTCATCTGTTTTGAATCCTCTTTCATGTGTATGTGTGTTCTACATTTTTAGTCATGCTCACCTAGCATAAAAGCCGATGTAAGATTCAACCTCTTCCCCTTTACATCTTTCTGTGTGCTCAATTCTAGAACACAAGAGTTTATTCAGTCACTCAGACTTTATAATCTTTAACTTTGATTAAGAACGATCTTTTTATCCTTTTCTTTTTAAAGACCTCCTTATTTTTACCTACAATGTTTACTTAATCCTTTTTCAGTACCCTAAAGATTTTATTTTCATCTTTTTAGTTGTTAACCCAAATTATTAATTACTCAATTGAAGGTTATTCTTTTTTATTTTTCCTAAAAGCTAGGTCTTTTCAACACCAAATATTTTTCTTCACCCAGATATTAATCTCAGAAATTAAGCTTGGCCCATTTTTCCAAAGCTAATTCTATCTTTTATCTCCTCCAATTCATCATAACCTTATTCAGTTAACTTGTATCTTCATCCCTTTCTCACTATTGGGCTGCTTCTGCTTATAAACACTTCCAGGGTTTTGTTTCTTTGTTCTTAAGAGGGAGCTTTGTCCTTACTGTGTATTTTCTTTATTTCTTGTCTACCTTTTTCCATTAAGATTTTTCAAAAATATTTGTTACCAGTTTATTTGTGACTCATTTCTTTACCCCTTTGAGTATCATTTGTACCTGTCAACTAACATTCTCTCTTTAAAGATTATCTCCCATATTCATTTTATTTTATTTATTTATTTATTTTTAAAATATTTTTTTAGTTGTAGATGGACACAATGTCTTTATTTTATTGCTTTGTATGTGGTGCTGAGGATCAAACCCAGGGCCTCACGCATGCGAGGCAAGCGCTCTACCGCTGAGCCACAATCCCAGCCCCCCATATTCATTTTATACAGTAGCTTTTCCTTATTCTTTTTTAAAATTTTAAAAAATTTTTTTAATTGTAGATGGACACAGTATCTTTATTTATTTATTTTTATGTGATGCTGAGGATCGAACCCAGTGCCTCACACATGCAAGGCAAGCACTCTACCACTGAGCTACAATCCCAGCCCCATTTTCCTTATTCTTTATTAGTCCGCATGACACCTTTTCCTTGCCTCCCAGTTCACCTTTCCATTCCTTCCTTTGAATTGCATACCATTTATCTAGTCTGCCTTTTATTTTATTTGTGTGTGTAGGATCTCCTTGAGAAGAGATCTTTGTATTTATCCTATCACTTACCACATTATAAACTACAAATGATAAATCTCCAATAATAGCCCAGATTGAGGAAATGATATTTGAAATCTTCTGAGGCTATTTTCTGGGGATTATATGTAGCCAGAACATTTCTTTTCCTTTACATACGGGCTTTGCTGATGTGAATAGCCATTTACTTAGTTTGTTGGTTACTGCTTTTTAAACTTTAGCTTGTGTAAGAACCACTGGAAAAAGAAACTTGTTAAGGCAGTTTCCTGGATCCTACTGCCGGAGATTAATTCAGTAGGTTTGTGGGGAGCCTAAGATTTTGCATTTCTAAATAAACTCTCAGGTGATGGTGATACTTTTGTCTGTGACGCCACTTTCAGAAATACTGTGCTAAACTACTCCTGGTTTTCTAGTACAGAAAGCTTTCCTTATTGGCTACAATGTTTTGGTTATTGGTTTTCTGTTCTGTGATTATGGGAAGCATTAAGTTATGAGTTCTGCTTTCATTTTTTTTCTTAAACCTCTACTAATAATTGCAAAGAACTGTCTAAATGTTTGAATTTACAGATGGTAAACTAGTATTTAGCACAAATAGTGTATATTTTCTAGATCATATCAGTTCTGTTCCTCTTCCCCTATACCAGCATGTTAAGATTAAAAAGTGATTTTTTTTAAAAGTTGATTTCTAATGATAACTATTTGGATTATAGCAAAATTATTTTGTTAGCAAAAATTTAGAATTGTTGTAAATGCATAATAAATGAAAAACTTAGTTTGGTTTTTTTTTTAACTCAGCATTTCCTTTTTTACATAATGGCGAGGTGTTGATCATCTACATATATGCTTAGGGAAATATTTGTCATTAGAAATTAAAAACAAACTGGAATGTCAGAGCTAATGTTGAATTAAACAGGGATGATATTTCAGTATAGAAACTTAATATAGACTTGAAATGTGTTTATAAATTAATATTATTATTATGAAATAATACAACTCTATACTAAAATTATTAAAATCTCTTCTGTCTGTCCAGCTTTCACAGTAACCGTCCAAGTAAAAGGTTTTGTATATTTAAGAAGCATTCTGAAAATCTCAGGTAACTAGTTGATTTTTTTAAAAAATTCTTTCTACTAAGTAATAGTTATAATTTACATTTTTCTTACCAAACAGCTTTGTGGAGATATAATCCATGTGCTATACAATATGCATTTAACAATAAAATTAATAGGTTATAGTATTATACTGTACTGCTAGTATACAGCAATGACCACAGTTAATTTTAGTACATATTTATAACTCCAAAGAGAAACTCTTTACCCATTCATTAGTGGTTATCCCTATTTCTTTTCAACTCTCCCTATTTCTAAGCAACCATGAATCTACTTTGTGTCTATGTAGATTATTAGTTCATTCTAGATTATTTTCTGTAAATGAAATGATAGACTGTGTAGTCTTTTCCAACTGCCTGTAAAGGTTTGTCTATGTTGTAGCATGCATCCATCAATCCTTCATTTTTCAAATTGCTGAATAATATTCCATATTATGAATATATCATACTTTAGACATTCAGGTCATTTTCATTTTGAGGTCATTATAAATAATGCTGCTGTGAACATTTACATACATGTTTTTATAAGGACATGTCTTTTTATTTCTCCTTAGTTTACCTTAGCACTGGTTTGTTTTTTTTGGTTTTTTTTGGTACTGGCGATTCTAGACCACTGAGCCACATCCCATTTTTTGTTTTATTTTAGAGACAGGGTCTCACTGAGTTGCTTAGCGCCTCGCTGTTCCTGAGGCTGGCTTTGAATTCGCGATTCTCTTGTCTCATCCTCCCAAAGTGCTGGGATTACAGGCGTGCACCACCATGCCTGGCGAATTTGCTGGATTTTATTGTACATTGATCCTTTTGAGGAACTGCTAAACTGCTTTTCAAAGTAGCCTCACTATTTACATTCCCACCAGCAATGCATGAGGGTTCTAGTTTATTCACATCTTTTCTAACATTTGGCATTACATCTTTTTGGTTATAACCAGTAGGTAGGAAGTGCTATATCATTGTGGTTTGCACTTTTATTTTTTTATTTTTTTGGTACTGGGGATTGAACACAGGGGTCCTCGACCACTGAGCCACATCTCCAGCCCTATTTTGTGTTTTATGTAGAGATAGGGTCTCCCTGAGTTGCTTAGTGCCTCGCCATTGCTGAGGCTGGCTTTGAACTCGCGATTCTCCTGTCTCAGCCTCCCTAAGTGCTGGGATTACAGGCTTGAGCCACCGCGCCCAGCTGTGGTTTGCACTTTTAAATTAAAGTGTTCTGGGGGGGGGGGCAATTTGGAAATCTGAATGATTTCTATTGGATATTACATTGTTCATTATAAGACCTGAGATATGCCGTTGATCTCTTGGTAAATTTATTTCAGTGGTGACAAATGGTGTCAAGATGAAATTCTCATGGACTTGGATTGTAAAATGAGAGTAAAATCAGGTGTACCAACAATGTCAGTTTTTGAAGCAAATATATGAAGTCACTGAAATTCTTGAAATCAGTAGTCTTCATAGTTCTTTTTTTTTTTTTTTTTTTTTCCTTTTTCAAATAGAAGTGTACAACTTGGCTACTGTAAAGAAAGAACTATGGATGAATGTTGATAATTAGCATTGGTTATACCAGACACTTAATTCAGAATCCTCAAGCACCATTTTTTAAAATTCTGATTTCCTTAGTTTCTTTTTCTTTGTTGTTCTGCTTATGTTGCCATTCTCCTTGAAATACCAATCTCCTTGCTCCACCAAACTAATTTATTGAGAAGTTTAGCCAAGACTTGTTTTGGTGCTTTGGGTTCATGGAAAAGGAGGAAGAGGGGATAGCATTATGTCTCAGGATCTTTGTGTTTATTATCCCCTATACGTAGTTTACTCTTTCCCAGATACTGTATGGTTAGTTCCTTTATCTCCACTCTGACAAGTGATCCTTTCCTCAACTACTGCATTTGAAATTGTATCCACTCCTCCATGCTTCACCCTAGCATTTTTACCTCCTTTTAATACGATTTTTTTTCATAGTGCATCTGAAATACTGTATATTTTACTTTTTGTTTGTGTCCTCTCACTACCTTCTATGTGGCTTGGTTTTTTTGCTTGTTTGTTATTTGGTTTTGTTTTGTCTTTACCTAGCATATAGTAGGCATTCAGTAAATATTTGTTGAATAAATTAATGTATATGGTAAAAATTATATATGTGGACAAAAAGTCCCATTTATGATGTTGAGCCAGTAGCTCACAGAAGACAAAAAAAAATTGGTTCAATTTTAAAACGGCATTAGTCCCATTAAATTGTTTACTGTATCCAGGGAAATAGATTGTTATTTGAGATATTGCCTTAATGAAGGCTTTTATAAGAATGAAAAAAATTTTATTGCATTTTAAAAATCAGATTTTAATTTGATTTTTACCTCAATATTGTCTAGTTCAGTTATGTGTTTGTTTTTTGAATGAACTATGTGAATTTTAAAGGTCTTGGATGTTTTTCTCTCAACTTCCATTAGGTCTCAGATTGAAAATTGGTCAATTTCTGTGAGTGGAACTTAGCATATTTATAAAATTCTGTATCCCTAATTTTTGTAATTATTAACATGGAATATTCATTAGCTGTTTATTATGTATTTATCATGTATATACTGTAGCAGGTCCTGTGTAGATGACAGGGGTGAAGCAATCTTGGAACTAGCCTTCAGGGAATGTAGTTCATTAGGTGGGAAATAAGGTGTGAACAGAAGTAACTATGGATTTTAATAAGTGCAGTGAGTTATTTCAGAGTAGTGAGAGATTACTTGGAATGATCTGGATAGGTATTAGGTTTATTTTGTTTTTAAGGATGAGTGTGTTGTTTACTGACAGAAGCAGCAGAGGGGTCTTCTAGGAGGACCGAATAGCACAAAAGTGCAGTAATGAAAAAGAAAAGGCATACAGAAAGAATGGCTAGTAGTAAATGGATGTAACATAATGTTTGTGATAGTAATGGATTGAAGTCTGTAGCAACGGTTTTGAACTTAGAGTCATATTTAAATGCACTGAAAATTAGACTAAGAAGTTTGGACTTAATTCAGAGGGCAGTGGAGAACCATTAGTATTTTGTGTAGAATCAAGTGATACTGAAGAAAGGTTGACTTCAGGGACATACAAAGTGAGTTGTAGATGCATAAATCATATAGATTAGGGCTATTGTGATAGTTATGAGTGATTTTGAAAGGATCTGAGTTAAGGTGGTATTACATTGTGTTTATGATGTAATATGGGCTCTGGAATCAAAGTGCATAATTTTACACTCAATTTTGACCTTTATCAGCTCTATGTCTTTGGTAGGTTACTAAGCTAACTCTTACTGTATAAAAGGGTAATAACTGTAGCACTTACTTGTTTAGGTTGTTGTAAGATTTAGATGAGATGATATGTCTAAAAGCAGCCTGGCACAGAGTAAGTAATAAATTGGTATATTACAAAATGCTTGACATATTAAATGTTTTAAGAAAGAAGAATGTCAGAGGTAACTATGGTTTGAGCCTTAGTGTCAAGTGAAATGGAACCATACGAAAGTGTAGGCAGGAGGAGGTGATTTGGGGAAAAAGTAGATGATTTTAGATTTGATATGCCAGTACATCCTCTCAGTGCACATGTATAGCATGCTGTTAGAATAGAACTTTAGGGGAGAAAACAGTTCGAAGTCCATTTGTTTGTATTCATATACTGGGAAAACATATATGATGTAATGAACATCAAACATATGTGCTTTGTATTAAACTGATAATAACTGTGATCAGTTAAATGATCAATTTTTTTTTACCTATACAAAATTTAGGTGAAATTTTGATTTATTAGCCAGGAATCTTTTAGACCCCTAAGTAGAGGAGCAACAGCTAGAACAAATAAGGGAAACAAAAAATCATCAAGAACTTGCTGGAGTTCTCTCTGCTTTGACCTGCTAAGGCAGCATGATGCTGTCTTTATTTTCTCTGGACTTTGATTTCTTTCTCCTGTCTCTGTACAGCACTCCCAAGTTTTGTTAAAGTGAATGAGTAGTTTAGGTCCCGTCGGGTAGGCTGTAGCATTCACAGTGCTAGGATGATGAGGACTGCAAACGTGTGGACTCCAACATTTTATTAACTATGTCAGTTAATTCCATGTTAAATAATACCACCCTTGTATGATCATGCTGAGAACCTTGGCATGTAGTGTGCAACTGATGGCAGGTATTATACTATACTTTTAAATTCTTTATATTTCTCTTCTAATTTTGTCCTCAACTAAATAAAACACTAGATTGAAAATTTCATTTGAATACTGACTTTTTTTTGTTCACCATTATGTTCCCAATAATAGTAAAACAACTAAAGACAACCTCGGTAAATATATATTGAGTGAATGAGTGCTATATCCTCACTTTGCAGATGGGCAGAGGAACAAGTAGAATGTGACTTGCCTACATTAATGCAAATTGTTAATGCAACCTAGCCTGGTTGTAGATCTTTTGACTGGTACAAGAGATAAATATTTATAAAACATAAATATTTTATGTAAATAAATAGTAGCATCATTTGGACATAGCTATACCATTTTATAGAGAATCATTTCAGTTACATCAAATTTTTATAACAAATGGTAAGTTATATTTATTACACAAAAAGATAATTCATGGAAAAATAATCATTGAACTTGTATATAGATTTCACAACAGATAAAAACCTTTTCTTTTATGCTATTTTTTTTTTAATAGGGGCATTACTCTAGTGTGCCTTAATTGTGATTTCCTAACTGATGTTTCTGGCTTAGATAATATGGCTGCACACTTAAGTCAACATGAAACCCATACTTGTCAAGTTGTAATAGAGAAAGGTATGTATATATAACTGTGTTCTTGTGGATTTTTGGTATTTATTTCATTATTTTTGGTCAACCACAATATGAACTCTTTACTAAATCATTACTCTCACTCATCATACCTCATATGTTGTTGTAAATGTAAAACTTTTCTTCTAATTTCAGTTTCTGTCTGTATCCCAACTTCTGAACATCTTTCTGAGTAAGTTTAATTTTTCTTCAGTGCATTTTACTTTGATGGATTTTAGCACTTATTGCATTTTAAGTGTATCATTAATAGGAATGAAAAATATTTAAAAAAATTTTTTTTAAACCTGCTTGTTGAAATAGGTTCCTGCTCTTTGGAGCTCGTGACCTGGTGCAAGACAAGTTGGAATTTCCTAAGTTCAAAGTTCTGAGATATTTTCTTACACAAAGGCAGTCAAGCAGCCAAGTTTATGACACAAGCTCTCATTATTCAGCTCTGTTCAGCTTTTAACTGGGTCCATTCTTATTCCACCTTATCTTTGTGACAAGTTGACATATCTTAACATACATTTTTTCCCCTCCAGTTTTCTCTAAAAATAACTTGTTGCTATGGTCTTTTCTTACGTTGCTTAAAATAATTTGTTTTTCTCAACTGCACTTGCCTTCAGAATAATACATTCCAAGTGATATGGCTATTTGTCTTTTCTTCTGTTTTGTCTGCTTCTTAATTTCATGTCTTAAGTTTTTAGACCAGATGATTGTCTTTTTCCTCATTCATTGTCTGTCACTGTGCTATTTTTTTGTTTGTTTATTTTCAGGTGCAGAAGCAGCCCAGAGATTTCAAAAAATGTCCAGGGGACACTGTCCAGGTGTTCGATGGACACAACTGATGCCTGTTCTTTCTTTCCAAGGAATGTGAATAATTTGACTGTGGGACCTGCTCTAGATTATGACCTCAAGAAATCATATCTTGAGAAAACTTTCTTCCTGCATGACTGGCCTCTCATAAGGCTGATGTTGACTTGGCTAGAGATGTCCTCAGGGCCCACCAAATTGAGCATACTTTCCACTGGCAGCTTTGGCTCTTGATTTTAAGCTCATGGGCCAATTGTAACCAAGAAAAACCTATCAAATCAATACTTCAACATCCAAATTGAAGTTTAGTCATTATAGCTGCTGCCTATAAATCTTCCTCTACCCTGAATGAAGTCCAAGAAATATAAAAAATCTAGTTGTTAGGAAATCATGACTACTTTTCATGTCCTTGGAACAACAGGTCTCTATAATTATGATCCAAAAATCATAGTTATTTTTACTGTCATTTAAAATTTATCACCCAGTATTAACCTCAAAGTTTTTTAAACAATACCAATTATCAGATATATTTTTTAAAAATTTAGTTTAATTTTAATAGCTTGATTTTATGTTCTCTAAATTTAATGATATCTATTTTATGATACCTGTTTTTCTATTTTTTTTCTTTAGAACTTGTTCAGTGTTTAGTTTTTTAAGAACACCAAGAGATCCCTTAAGAATTCTCTACAGATTTCACATTACTGCCTGTTGATAGCTTTTTAGTATGGCTGTTCTCAGACCATTATAATATCCTATGTCCTATTTCAGGATTATTATTTATATTATCTCAATAATTTTGACTTTCAAGATGTTAAAGAATTGGTAAAACTTGCAGATCTTACAAACAAATTTTAAAGTAACATATTTGTATATCTAATCTGTAATTTCTACTTACTAGTTTATGTAGTTCCTTTTGGTAAAGGTAACATAAAATATATACATATGGTAACCAATAATGCACATATTTCTTTCTATATATATTTTACATTTGTCATTTGTTTATTTTGTACTGAATATAGATTTAAATAGTTTTGAAACTATCATTTTCATTTAATAAAAAATCATTTTGTTTAAATGTCTCAAATTATTTGCTAGTGAACAATTTTTCTTTCTTTCTTTCTTTTTTTTGGTACTGGAGATTGAACTCAGGGGCACTCGACCGCTCAGCCATATCCCCAACCCTATTTTGTGTTTTATGTAGAGACAGGGTCTCACTGAGTTGCTTAGCGCCTCGCCGTTGCTGAGGCTGGCTTTGAACTCACAATTCTCCTGTCTCAGCCTCCCTAAGTGCTGGGATTACAGGCTTGCACCACCACGCCCAGCTAATAATTTCTTATAAAAACAATTTTATCCTATAAATAGGAACATTGCTTTAATTGTTATATGGAAGTCTTGTTATGTGGCATATAAACTGAGAGCTATACATACTTAGTGCATCTTGCATTTTTTCTTCTAGCACAATTAAAAGTTCATTATTTATACTATACTAATTTCTTGAATTTTAAAGACTGGCAAAGTGCCTTTTATGATATCCATAAGGATCAGCAGGCTCTGAAATTATAACTCAAGCATGGTTTCTTTTATTCTAAAATAAAGCCAGTTTAGATGACTGCTTATTTTGTGATATTTACCTTATGATTATTAATCAAAAGTTGAATCTGTGAGTTTTAAGTATCTGGACAAATTTATAAGGTAAATGAAAGGTTTTCCAAAATATCCAAAGGTGGCTTGTTTCTTAGTATCAGACTTAGAAATATTCTATTGTTTATTTCCTTATGTGGCTTGCTGAAGTTTTATCTTCCCTCTTTCTACACAATTTTTAAAAATGTTGCCCAGAAACCACAGCTTCTTTCCATTTTAACATTAATTCTTTGTATGTTTGTAGAATAGAAAATTTGCTTTTCTTGGTCATAATTAAAAAATATGATAAACCACATTCTTGATATAGCAGTATATGAGTACTATTGTATAATTTTTCAGAGACTTAATTTTTGTAGTATCAATTTCATTTTCTTGAAGTGTAAACTATATTGTCACCTGTAACTTTATTTTTAAAAATCAGTGTAACTATAGCAGAACAAAACTTGCTAATTATTATAATTAATTAGTTGAATTTGTGTGGTACTGATGGGTTTTAGCTTAAGCTTGATCCTTCTTTTTTTAAAAAATTTTTGAGTTGTTATTTATTTGTACGTGTGCTGAGAATTGAACCCAGTGTGCCACGCATGCTAGGCAAGCGCTCTATCACTGAGCCACAACCCCAGCCCAAGCCTGATCCTTCTTTATCATCAAGTTATTCTCAATAGTTTATTTGTCTCATCAGAAATAGCCATGTCATAAGTGTATGCTTTTTGATTACTGTTGAATAGGTCTGATTGGTTTAGTTTGAGTCTATTAACATTCTTAGAAAATGACTCAAACTGTAGAAACTTGGATCCTTGCCCTATTATCACATTTTGGCAAAACATCTTGTCTCTTTGGACTTAATTTATTCATCATTGGATTTATTTATTCATCAAATATTTATTGAGCTTCTACTTTGGCACTGTTTTAGGTGCTAGAAAAATCTTCACTCATAGAGCTTGCATTTTAGTGGTGAAAGACAATAAAATAAATAAAATATATAATACTTTAGCTGATGGTCAATACTTTGAAGAAGAACAGAATAGGAAAGAGAAATACAGGAATATGGAGTAGGAGTTGGGAGACTGCCATTTTAAACCTAGTAATCAGGGAGAACTTCACTGCGACATGACATTTTAAGTAGAGGCATGAGAGGAGGTGAGAGGTTGAGCCACTTGGATATATAGCGAAAGAACATTTCTGGGAGAAAACAGGCCCCAACATGGGATCATTCTGATTTGAGGAACTTTTAGGAGACAGTTTGCCTACAGTGGAGGGAGCAAGAACGAGAATAGTAGGAGATAGGCCCATGAGATGATATGGGCCATGTGGTATATGAACTTAAAGACTATTGTTAAAAATTTGGGTTTCAAGCCAGGGGCAGTGGCACACACCTACAATCCTAGCACTTAGGGAGGCTGAGACAGGAGAATCACAAATTCAAAGCCAGCCTCAGCGCCAGTGAGGCACTAAGCTATTCAGTGAGACCGTCTCTAAATAAAACACAAAATAGGGCTGGGAATGTAGCTCAGTGGTCAAGTACCCCTGAGTTCAATCCCCAGTACCCCCCCCAAAATTGCGGGGTTTCATTTTTAAATTAGAAGTTATTAGTGAATTTTGAATAGAGGATACCTCAATAAAAACCAAAATAAACAAATATCTAAATGTAAGAATACTATATTCCATTATATGCTTTCTTGAGAATAGCTGTAAGAGACCAAGGGAAGAATCAGGTAGATTAGTTGAGTTATTTTAAAAACCCAAGTAGGAGCTGATGGTCACTTAGGCTAGGATACTAGCAGTATAGGTGATAAGTGACTCATTTTTGGATGTTTTGAATTTTTTGATGATTTAGATATGAAATGTGAGATAAAGTGTTGGGGATGACTCCACAGTTAATATTCTGAGCAGCTGAAAAGATGGCATTGATATCAAGTGAGATGGAGAAGACTTAGGAGGAGTAGGTTTGGGAGTGAAGAAGAGGACTTTAGTTTGAGATGTGTTTTAGGTTTGATATACCTAATCAATAGTTAAGTGGAAATGTCATAATCCTTTATGAAGTTAAGAGAAAGTTTTAGGCTATAAGTATCATTTAATATTTTTAAATATCATAAGAATGGATACAAGTAAGACTGGGGGATTCTAAAAGGATTGGTGTATTATTGTGAATATCCTGGTTGTGATATTGAACTATAGTTTACAAGACGCTATCATTGAGGGAAACTGAGGAATGTGTACTTGTGACTGCTCTTGTATTGTTTCTTACAACCATATGTGAATCTAGTTGTTCCAGCATGAAAAAGTTCAATTTAAAAAATTTCATGGAAGTATATGAGCTCATCAAGGGATAACAGGGGAGACAGAGAAAGGGGAAGGTCCACAGATGAGCCCTGAGGAATCTGCCAATAAGAAGTTAGGGAGATGAGAAGGAATGTATAAAGGAAACTAAGAAGGCATGGACAGTGATGTGGGAAGAAAATCATAAGTGTGTTGATGCCCTATTTGTAAATGTAGGTACTAACTTGTTCTAGAGTTCTAGGGATCTGTTTTTCAATATTGGTCTCATAGTTTATTCTTATGAATTCACATATCTCTGTCCCCAATAGCAGAAATAGGAACTCTTGATCTTGAGAAAATTAAATGCCCATTTTACTATTAGGCACATTGTGTACAATGAATTGAAGTGCATTCTGCTGTCATGTATAACTAATTAGAACAAATTTTTAAAAAGGAAAAAACCTCTTGCATTTTTATAAAAGAAGGTAACTAGGTCATTATTTCTTCTATTCTGTACTGTAGAACTAATGCCCATAATTTATACATGGTTTTAGGAAAACTGTTTCTGTGGTCAAAATTCGGGTTAAAATTAAATTCTTTAAATTAAATTTAATGTGGGATTTACCATGTTATATGTAGCCTGTAAATATACAAGAGAGTGTTTATTCAACCTTGGAATTTTTTCCCTTCAGTACTTACTAATTTCATGACATTAATCTCTATACAATGGTCTGTAGAATAATGAATTATTTATCATTATGATTTTTCTAGTTGGAAAATGAAAATGTAGTGTTGAATAAGAAGGACTCCTAGACATTTCATTCCTGTTCCTGAATCATTTATAAGGTGGAGTGCATAACTAGATGCTAGAAAGTACATTTTCACATTTTTAGAAATTTTATCTGGAAGAAAAGTTGTCCTCATTATTATGTTTATAAAGTCTAAGGAAATATATAACAGTGAGCCTCTTCTTCCGATTATAGCAGCAAGGGATGTTTTTGTTGAAGAGTAGGTTACCTAACACGGCTTCACTGAGAAACTTAAGAGTTTTTCATAATTACCTCAAGTTTCTCTCTGTAACTCCTTGTACCTAGCTTTTCTGGAGACTGTTAATATTTCCAGCGTTTATATTATCTATTAAGATTCTTGAAATGTTTTCTAATTTTGCTAAGCTTAATTGCCTTCCTCAATGGCATCAGGAGGTCTTCCTTGATGATAAGGTTTGGAGATTTGATACATTCCGCCCTCTCAGACCTTTAAAGGGACAGGGCAATGGTGATAGAGCCAGGCTCTGTAATTGATTGCCCAATTAAGAGTTCCTGCCTTGTTTACTAGGTGTAGGTGACTTACACAAAGGTTACCTTATTTCTGTACTTCAGTTCCTTATTTATAAAACAAAGATTACAAAAGTACCTACTCAGAAGGTCTTGAGGGAATTAAAGTAGTTAGTTTTCACATAAAGTACTTTGAAAGTGATTAACTGGTTCCAGTGGCTGAGGAAGAAGGATTGCAAGTTCAAAGCCAGCCTCAGCAATTTAGCAATGCCCTGAGCAACTTAGGGAAACCCTGTTTAAAAATAAAAAATTAAAAGCTCAGTTGTTAAGCACCATTGGGTTCAATTCCCTGGGACAAAAAAAAAATTAGCACATAAGAAGCACTATAGAAGTTATAATTACCAGTGATTCTGTTGTTATATTACTATATTCCATGATTTTATTTCTGCCTACATTCTCTTCAGGTGGAATTACCCTGATCTTCAGCCTTCAGTTTTTCTTTGCAGGCCTCCCAAACCATTTCCACAAATTATTTCTGTTAAATTTCTTTTCTTAACCTAGTGTGTCTTTCCTTAGAGGTAATTGCTGCATCATGTATTAATTATACCATTAGATTTTTGGTGTCTAAAGCTCATAAACTTATAATTTTAAGGAATTTCTGTGAACACTCTTGGGTTCATTTTAGTTGTCTTTTATAAATTGTATCAATATTTTCCCCTAAGTTATATTACCTTAACTTGACTATATTATAGATATACTTACAACTCACTTGTCTGATTTTGAGATCTGCAGTCTCACTCTTGTCAGGTTGGTATTTGACCACATACAAAAGCTTACTATCATCTGCCAACTTAGAGGGGCTCCTGTGCATCTCTTTTCTGTATTTTTTTGAAATAAGGGACCTGATTGTTTTTAATTGTGCTTACCGAAAATGTTTATCCATACCGCTGTGAAGTCTGGTGTTGTGAAAGGAATGTAGCCTTGAAATAAGTAGTACTTTGTCTAAATCCTAGTTTTATATCTAACCAGCTCTATAACCTTGAAATTATTTAACCTTGTCAACATCACTGAAAGATAAGTAATAATTTTCTTTAGGGTGGCTATAAGAAATAGTGTATGGAAATTAATTAGTTAAATTACCAGTTTAAATAATTTAGTTAAATATTTATTTTAAATTACTTGGTACAGACTTGGAAGAAAGTCAATACCCACTGATGCCACTGCGGCTGTTCCAGCTTTCCTGCTCTTACTCTTATTATTCCTGTGAATATTGCCACTTCCTTATGGCAGGAGATCTTGGAATCTGAAGAATCTTCTCATCATTGAGAGTTTTAGTGGCAGTCCATTGGCATCGTGGTAATTTGTAATTTTGACTTACAGTTCGTCATGCAGTACATTCCTCCAGACTGCTTGGTGGATGGCATCTCATTGCAGTGCTTTAATTTGAATCTTGTGTAATTCTCTAATGTAGAATTCAGAGTAATTCTGGCTTTTTCTGTCTAAAGACTGTAAGCAACACTGCCTTTTTGAAAACTAGTACAGAATCCTGTTCAGAAGAAACTAGTACAGAATCTTGTTCAGAAGGAAATCATTCTTTAACTTATAGAATCCTCTTTTTGAAGAAAATATTAATTATTACCAGGTATTTATTTCCATAAATCTTGGCTGTTAATTTTATGACAGTATATAGTTCTTCTAGTTAGCAATAGTCATACAGCTATTTCTTTTGTAGAACTTTGAAATGGTTTTTTTAAAAATATCTCTCTCAAATGTTAGAGATATTATTGAACTCAGTTGTGAAATTGCTCTTTTTTATTTCCCCTAATCTCCATTTTCCCTCTCTTTTCCAGGTTATCTACCTGTGTAGATCCATTATAACACAGAAGTAAAGTTTTAAGTTTTATAAGATTCTTTTTCTTGACAAAAAGTTGAGAATAAAAGGGTAATTTCCTTTAGACATGTTTAGAGTGTAAGAGTCCATGGCAAATGCACAGTAACTCAAGTTTGGAAAACTAAGCTACTTAATGAGTTGTCTGTCTTATTGTTTGAATCAGATGTCTTAAAAAGCACACCTTGAAGTGGTTTTAAAAGTTGATTTAGTTCTTCAAGTGACTTCCAAGTTTATCTAAGCAAAAGGCAGTGCATCGACTCGAGGTAAACTATCAGCATTCTGTTTTACTAACTTTGTGGTCAAGTTACCTCACTTCATCTGTGAAATCAGGTTGAAAATAATCTTTGAAGATTTAAGAGATGCACAGTGTGCTTTAAAAATTAAAATTTGTGTATACACTTTGCTAAATCCTCTCTAATTTAAAATGTACTAAGAAGAAATAGAAATGAAATTCTGACTTTCCTTAAAGCTGTGAATAACTCCCTTTTATTTCAGAATCACAAGAGACATACTGGGTTTCATCCTTAGCACCAATAGTGCTACCTCACTCTTTTCATAATATAATACATCACTGTTTTCATAGTATAACATAGATAATCCTTTCACAAGTCATTGACACTGAACATTGATATCCTGCCTTCAATGTGCAAGACTCTGTCAGGTGTTGCAAATGAAAACATGAATAAAAGATATGATTGATGCCACCATGGTAATTACAGAATAAGGGAATCAAAAATGTAGACGCTGGGCGTAGTGGTGCACGCCTGTAATCCCAGAACTTTGGGAGGCTGAGACAGGAGAATCACGAGTTCAAAGCCAGCCTCAGCAACAGCAAGGTGCTAAGCAACTCAGTGAGACCCTGTCTCTACATAAAACACAAAATAGGACTGGGGATGTGGCTCAGTGATCGAGTGCCCCTGAGTTCAATCCCCAGTTCAAAAAAAAAAAAAAAAAATGTAGACATGGAGTCCACACTGAATTCACATCTTCACAGGGCCACCTAGCCAGCTGATTTCATAATCTTTTAAACTATTAACAGTGTACATATTGCATAACTAATTTTTGTAAAATGCTATCCCAGAAGGAATCTGAACTTGTTCTTAAAGTAAAATATTACTTTATTATACCACCACTCACAACTAAACCATTAAGTCATTGTTTTTCCTGTATGCAAGCAGTAAGTAAACTCTTCTAGGGGTAGAATGAACACTTTTTTCTTTAAGTCTTACATTTGAAACTGTAGCAAAATTTCTGTTAAAAATATTTACTCATATTGAGTCTATGAACATCAGAATAAGGGCTTATACCATTGTTTTTCCGTGAATTTCTGAACGAACTTGGAGGAATCGTCTCGAGTCATAACCCAAGTTATAGAATCTTAAGTGTTCAAAATGGTCAAAATGTCTTCATATATTTAAGTTGGAAGAAAAGAGGAGGAGGAGGATATAAAAATGAACACCAGACCACTCTGATCTGAATTCATTTTGGTCATCTTTCTCTAAACATTTGAAATGTAACGGGGTTGGAGGTATGAGAGATTCTTTTCCCTAGATTCTCTCACAGTCATTAATATGTCAAATCAAATCTTTGGGAACTGGAAGATAGTTTTTTTCTTTTTAAAGTGGATATAACACATTTGCTTCTTGTATGAAGTTACTAGTCAGTTGATAGGAGCTGTGCATCAAGATATGGTGGTTTCTTGGCCAGGTGTGGTGGCCTATACCTGTTATCCCAGTGGCTGGGGAGGCTGAGACAAGAGGATCAAGAGTTCAAGGTCAGTCTCTGCAACTTACAGAGGCCCTAAGCAACTTAGCAAGACCTTGTCTCAAAACAAAAAAGGTCTGGGGATGTGGTTCAGTGGTTAAGCACCCCTGGGTTCACTCTCTGGTACAAAACAACAACAAAAAGATACAGTGGTTTCTGACAGTTGAGACTGGTGCCTTTGATAACTTGTAAGCAGGAAAGAATGGGAGAGACAGTGAGACGGAAAGATAAATGAAACTTGTGTACTCCTTCATTTAGTACAAACCATACCAGTTTCTGCCAGTGATTCTGAAGTTACTGCCATTTAAAAAAATTTTTTTAATCTTCTGGTCTTGAGGGTACTTTATAGATTATAAATGAAATGTCTAGGGTATGATTCAGTGCCAGCAAAACCACGTAACACAACAGAACCCTAGTCTGACATTAATTCTGGTGGTCATTAATTCAATACATTAGTGGTCTTGTTTTTTTCCTTTACATTTTAACATGCAGTTGTTTGTTTTCCTTATTTCCTTGTCTATCTTTACCTAGTTCTGTCTTCTATCTAGAATGATTTTTCTGCTTTCTTCCCTAATTTTAGATGATCAACTCAAAACCAGGTGTTCATACTAGAGCAAGTAAGGCTGGTCCTAAGGGGAGTAGACCAGTGATCAAAATAAGTATCTAATGTATTGTGTTTGAGAGTGGGGTGGAAACTTGGCAGAAGAATCAAAACAGTGGAGATAATTGAGGTGGTAAAAGCCTGTGTTTTGCACTCAAGTAAATCTTGAGCAGGAAGATTGATTCCAGATTCTACCTATGGATATAATAATAGGTAACATTTATTGATCACATTCAATGTGCTTGATAGTCTTCCAAGTATTTGCTATTCATTTACTCATTTAATTCACACAAATTTCTGAGATAAATGATATTATTGCCCTGAGTTTATGGATGAATGAATCTGAATATTTGCCTCCGTATAGCTCCTCTCCCTACCTTATGGTATGTTTATAGTGTGAATGAAGCCTCAAAAAGACATAACTACTGTCACTGAACCAGAATATTCATTTTATATGTAGCCTTGTGTTGGTCATGTGACCTGAAGAAAAATACAGAGCCATTTATTCATTTAAGACTTTTCAGAAAGGGATTATCATATAAAAACAAATGTATTTAAACAGGTTTCTATAAAGAAGAAAACAAATATTTTCAATTTTATTTGCTAATGATGTTGAAATTGATCACCAGTCTTTCTGTTCTCTTTGCATTGAACTCAGATGTTTGTTCTAAATACTACACTACATTTTTCTATTAAAAAATTGCAACATTTACAGGTGAAAAGTGTAATTACTTAAAGGCAGGTTATTAGCTCAGAACTTTGAGCTTAGCAAATTTGACTGTCTTCTCTAAAACAGTTGAATATCTCAAATGATCACTATTTCAGCAAGTATCTTTAGTGAATAGGAATTACAGGTATGAGAATTATTTTCTTTCCCAAAATGTTAAATATATCAGTAGTTATGTTGGAACTTATTAACCTTGAAGCATGCATCTGTAGTTACAAAATTTTAGTTATCAATTCATGAAGATGAAATTTATAGAGTACATTTCTAATTGATTTTAGAGTTGTTTTTCTAAATGCTTTTACTGGTTATTATAAGTCTGTCCCTTTAAGAGAATTGTAGTATAGTAAAAGGCACAAAACAAGATTTGGGATCCTAGACCTCTTAATGTTAGTTATTTTAACAACTTATTGTACTCTCACCTACCAGTTTCTTAACCAGTAAAATGAAACTTATAAAAATATCCATCACTAACCTCTATTGCAGAGATCAGAGGACTCTGTTTCTCCAATTGAAATACCAGCAATAATAAACATGCTTAATGGCTTTTATTTTAATTGCAGCATAAAACTATTATTATTATAGGCATTATTATAATAGGCATATGTGAAAATGATTAGCATGGTAATTTTTTGAAAGGTGTAAGGTCTTTGATAACATTTCGGTGGTAAGCTGAAAAGAAAATAACCGTGTGTGTGTGTGTGTGTGTGTGTGTGTGTGTGTGTGTGTGTGTGTTCTGCTGGGGATCAAACCCAAGGCCTCATGCATGCAAAGCAAGCACTCTACCCAGCCCTCAATGTATTTTATGTAATATTTTTAGGTGTTTTCTTATCAATTTGTTCTGTTTTACAAGTTGAATTTAAAATGATTGAATGCTAAGAAATAAAAATCAGTTGTAACATCAATTTATTTCAATGCTTCATTAATATAATACCTATTTTAGACTAATTTTTAATGTTTTCTTATTAAACATGTTATTCTTAAAACAATTATTTCCCCATATACTCCATTAAAACCATGAAGTTGTATGTATACTTCATACAATCTCATCTTTATAAATATTATTTAGATAATTGAGATAATTACATATTTTTAATCCCAACATTACTGATATATGTATATTTGATCAATCTTTTGTTCAAGTTTCATTCATTTCAACTTGTTTAACAAATTAATTGTTAGGCCATGATCTTTGTTAAGTTGTTCCTAATTTCTTTTTTTTTTATTTTTATTTTTTTAGTTGTAGATGGACACAATATCTTTTTTTAAATTTATTTTTATGTGGTGCTGAGGATAGAACCCAGTGCCTCACACATGCAAGGCAAGCGCTCTACCGCTGAGCTACAATCCCAGCCCCCCTAATTTATTATAATAACTAAAACATAGATAAGTAATTTTATAGTTAATTGTTACTAATACCTAGTAAAGCATTAGCATTTATAGCCACTTTATCATCATCATCATTATCATTGTTATTTTGGTGGTGCTGGATATTTAACCCAGTGCTTTGTGCATGCTAAGCACATTCTCTACCACTGAACTACACTCTTTCCCTTTATAGTCTTAATTTTTAAGATGCATAGGCTCTGCATAAAGAGGAAGAGTCTTTGCCACTGACTAGCTATGAGAGAATGTTTTAAGAGGTTGCCATTTTTGCCCTATTAGATATCTTCATTTTTGTTCGTGACATTTAAAAGTCAATGCAGTTATTGCTTGTGTTGAATATACTATTTTTTATACATAGTTACTGAGCCTTCATCAAGTTGTGCATCAGTTAACTCTTGATTCATGGCATTTCAGGTCAGGTTGGCTGACCTACTTATGTGTATTAAAATTAAATTTAGTATATAATATCAGTAAATATTTTTGATGTTTAGATTCACCAAATAATATTTTTTAGTCATCAGCAGTTTCTGAAACTGCTGATCTTGTAGAAAAACTAGCTGTTATATTGTTCATTATTTTACAAGATTTTCTACATGGTGTATACCCTTGTTAATATTGTTAGTAAGTTATAATAAACATTGTTTAGGAGTCAAGAACTTTATATGTATAGTTAATTTCTGAGCAGTGTTTATAGAGGTTTTTAAGACTATATCCTTCAAAATTTTGGATTAATTCTGAGATTTCACTGCCTCTGGAGTAACTTAATTGTAATACATATTGAAGTGACATTATCATTGAATTTCACTATAGAAAAAGGATCTCACTTTTTAATATAGTTTTTTAGTTTTAGATGGACACAACATCTTTATTTATTTATTTTTAGATAGTGCTGAGGATTGAACCAAGTGCCTCATACATGCAAGGCAAGCGCTCTACCACTGAGCCCCAGCTCTAGCCCCAGCATCTCATTTTTTAAGCCCTGTTATAATATATATTGATGTATATTTTGTGTGTGTGTATATATATATATATATATATATATATATGTATGTATTTATATCCTGCTTTTACTTTTTAAAAAAATTTTTTTTAGTTGTTGATGGATCTTTATTTTATTCATTATATGTGGTGCTAAGGATCGAACCCAGTGCCTCACGCATGCTAGGCAAGCACTCTACCACTGAGCTACAGCCTCAGGCCCCCTGCTTTTACTTTTGAAGGAATAATTTTTTGTTTGAAATTGTTTTGCTAATGTTTTGTGTCTTTTCAATTGTACTTATTAGCAAAGAGAACATTTATTGCTATAATAAAGGGGGGGACATGTGGCTTTCTCAACGAGTGCTCCTACAAACATTCCTTAAATGCTCTTGTTTTTTGAGATAGAAATACACGTCTTTATTCATTTTTAGCCATTTAGTAAATTTTTTATTACCTTGAAATATTTATAGAGGTCCAATTTACTGTTATGGTATAAAGTGTACATTGGTTTAGATTTACATTTTAATTATTATAAGCATGCAAAATATTTCATATTTTATCATTATAAGTATAAAATAACAAATATTTATTTTGTTTTCAAGATTAAAAAATGAAGCTCCCATTAAGGAACAAGAATCTGTGTCTAAGGTAAAGTTTGTTTTGTTTCATTATTTAATGGTTTATACTTTTGAAAATATTATTGGTGTGATTTTTTTTAAAAATTTCAATTTCAAAATGCATATGTCAGTAACAATTACTGGCATGTAATAGAAAAAAATAGATTTAAAATTTTTCATTAAATATAAAAATACCTAATTTTAAGTAAAAGGTTAAGGTTTTTTCATTTTGACAAACACATGTATTTCACTTGCGTAATGTTTAACTATTGTGTAATGGACATAAATTTATGAAGTAAAAATCCTGAAATAATTAAAACCTGTCATTTGGCACACTTGAAAATTAGTAGTTTCAGATGATTTTATATCCTGTGACATTTCCAAAGCTTTTCATTTCTTTATGTAGCTCTCCATTTCTCTCATATTCCTTTTACTCAATATATCTTATGTTGCAAGCCTGCTGGAAATTAATTTTTCTGAGGACTTTTGTTTAATTTTTTTTTAATTTGGAAAGATATTTTTTGGTTGGTACAGAATTCCCAGTTTTGTTTTTGTTTTTTCTTTCAGTTTAAAGAATGTTATCTTCCAGCTTGTATATTTTCTGACAAGATGCCTTTCTATAATTATTGTTTTTGTCTTTATGTAATATATCATTTTTCTTTGGTTGCTCTCAAGGTTTAGTTATCAACCAGTTTGAACATGACATGTCTTAAGTCTGTTTTGTTCATTTGCTTTTTTCTATGTTTATCTATTTGTGTCTTTTAACTATTTTTGGCATTTATCCTAATTGGTATTTTCCAAACTATCCCTTGTCTACTATTTATGGAGTTCTAATTTCATATATGTTAAACTATTTGATGTTAGCCCTGTTCTTAAATACTTGGTTTTGATTTTACTCCAACCCACTCTGTTTTTTTTCCCTTTGTGTTTCAGTTTGGGTACTTTTTGTATATTGACCTATCTTCAGTTTTACTGATTCATTTTGTAATTGTGCCTGGTATACTAATGAACCCATTAAAGGCATTTTTAACCTGTATAATGGTGGATTTGTTTTTATTCTAGCACTTGATTTGGTTCTTCTTAAGGTTTCTGACCCTTTATTGAAAATCCCATTCCAATCATGCATATTGTCCCCTTCCTCTAGTAAAAGCATTTAACATATTAATTGTAGTAATTTAAAATTTTATGTCTGATAATTTCAGTATCTGGATTATGTCTGCCTCTTTGTGTTCTTACAGATGTTTTCCCCCTTGCTTTTCTGTGTTTTGTGTCATGTTTGGTGGAAAGCCAGACACTATGTGTAGGACCTGGGTAAAGAGTATGTATATGTGGAAATATACATACCTTTTCTATGTTAGGCCTTTAGTCTGGGGTTTTGTGGCTGTCTAGGAAGGCATTTACCTGGATTTTGGTTTTCTCATTGCTATGATTACTTAAAGGCAACTACTAGGTTCAATTCCTGTAGTAATTCCTTACGTTGAGGTTGGGGAATTCTTTCTCAGTGTCCTTGCTCCATATTTAGCTTTTGACTGAGCCTCCAGGAGTGTCTTATCTACACTCTTGAATTTCTTCCAGCAGTACTGCTGGTGCTTATTACTTGGTGTGCGAAAGCTGGTATTGGGTGGCAGTGAGTAGGGTAATGCTCTCTTTTGTAATTTGCTCACTCATAAACTGACTCTATATAAATTAATTTATATAAATTAAATATATTCAGCTAAATGTATTCGTTAAAAATAAATATTTTCAACTTATACTAATTTTTTTTCTCAAATAAATATAGCATCTAAAAAGCCAAATGGTACAATGTTCAGAAGAAAATGTGTGGAGAAATTCATCAAAACTACAGGGGCAGCAACAAGACTGACTAGAAGTATTCATCTATTAAAAATGATGAAGTCTCTTAACATTGAAACTCTTAGGACAGAATTACCATGAAATTCAAAGAATTTTCTTTCAATTATGAAAAAGAAAGAAAACAATGTTAAAAATTTCAAAAGCTTGGGAACATACTAGTTGCACAAGAAAAAGAAGTACTAACTGGGTGTTGTGGTACACACCTGTAATCCCAGCAACTCAGGAGGCTGAGACAGGAGGATCACAAATTTGAGGCCAGTCTCAGCAACTTAGCAAGACTCCCAAGCAAATTAGTAAGACTTTGTCTCAAACTAATAAATAAAAACAACTGAGGGTTCAATTCCCAGTACCAAAAAAAAAAGAAGAAGAAGAAAAGAAAAAAGATACCTTTGAAATAAATTTTAATCCTTCATTGTAGCCACTGATTTCATCAAATAAAAGTGATTTTAATAGAGTGTGGACCTAGCTAAGCACATGATTTAGGTTTTGAAAATCTGTTTAAGATGGGCAAAGATTTGCAAAAGATTAATCTTTTTAAAATTATTTTATTAGTGAATTCATTTATCATCTCCTCATTTATACTTAAAACTCCTTGCTTTTATTTTGTTTTCATTCATATATATGTATATTTTTTGGTACCAGGAACTGAACCCAGGGGTACTTAACCACTGAGCCACATCCCCAGCCCCTTTTTGTATTTTATTAGAGACAGAGTCTTATTGAGTAGCATAGGGCCTTACTAAGTTGCTAAGGCTGGCTTTGAACTCTCAATCCTCCTGCCTCAGCCTCCAGAGCCACTGGGATTGTAGGTGTGTGCCATTGTGCCCAGCCCATTCATACTTTTTAGCAATAATACAACAGTTAAATATTTGCAGCTCAAACATTAGTTTTAAGATTGAAAGAATTTAAAATCTGTAATTACAAATATTTCATGTTTCATTATGATGCTTTTTTAAATTGAAGATTTTTACAAATATATTTAAACTGATAATTTAATAAATGATGCCTTATAGAGAATGATAAAATATGTGTGGTTTTCAATATATATTTTATGCAAAAATAGTTTACCTCTTAAGAGTATCACAAGAAATTATTGAATGTCTGATGCAGTACTATTTCTAGTTTATTTGAACTTACATAAGATACATTGTAATAATATACATAGCCTAAAAAGGAACCTGTTTTGTCTATAAAAGTCAAAACATTTATAATGCTATTAGCAAATCATATCAAATCTGAAATACTATTGAGAATGAAAGAAGGAAAATACTTTCCCTTCTGTTTTGATCATATGCCAGATGTAATCAATCATGAATAAATGTATCTGATTATTAAACATGTTTACATTAAGAATAATGTCATGACAAAAGAAGAAAGTTTTGTTGATTTGATTGACACAAAAGAAATAAGTAGAAAATTTTCTCCCAAGAAAACTTTAAAAAATATATTATCTGGCTTATCAAATTATTAATTAGTTAGAAAGAGATGATGTTTGCCCAGTGTGGTAGCACATTCCTGTAATCCCATTGTCTTGGGAGGCTGAGACAGGAGGATCCCAAGTTCAAAACCAGCCTCAGCAACATAGCGAAGCCCTAAGCAACTCAGTGAGACCATCTCTAAATCAAATACAAGAGTTGGGGATGTGGCTCAATGGTTGAGTGCCCCTGAGTTCAACCCCGGTACCAAAAAAAAAAAAAAAAAAAAAGTAGATGTGATATTTACCTGGGCAGGGTATAATGGAGCACATATGCTAAGTGTATATAGACAGATACATACAGGGGTGTACAAACCAATATTTCCCCCCTAAAATAATTATGCCCAATTTGTGCCATTCTTTTAACATGAAAAATGCTGCATATGTAAATTTAAATGTGACCTTGTACAAAGGATATATTTACAGGGATGTTGAAGAATTCAGTGAGCAAATGGGATATTCTTGTCTATCTTAAAAGGACATAAATTACATAATATCCAATGGTCATCAACGTAAAATACAATCAAGACACTTTGCACTCCAAATTAAATTAATCAAATATTAAAACTTATACTATCAAATGGCAGAATACATTAGCTGAAATTGAAAGCATCTTGGTACTAAAAAAAAAGCATCTTGATTACAATATATGCAAACTATCTGTACAGTATGAAATTTGAATCAAATGGAATTATTTGAAGCTCTACAATGAAAATACGATGAGTGTACATAAAGCACATTTCATGAAAGGCCTCTCTTTGCTTACAACAAATGACAGAAAGCAATTTTGAAAGTATATTCAATAAATATAAAATTTTAGCGAGATGAATATTCTTCTCAACTTTGAAAATAAATGAAAAAGTTAGGAAGTTGAAACTGCACTGCATGAGAATATCAGTAGTTATGAGGAAAGTATTTATCAAATAGAAATTAAGATTATAAATGTTTTGAGAACTTGTTTGAAAGGTTTTAGCACAGCTATTGTATACCCTTGACTAAAGAGCAGTCCTCCTCTTTTGGAAAAGGTTATGCCCTTGGACCAAACCCTCAGCTTCTGGTGGGACACACATGGAATGGTGAGGAGGGAAGAGGACAACCACTTAGTCATATCAGCCAAATCAACCCTGGCCATCAGTGGGTGACAGATATCTCAGCCAAATCGTTTTCACATCCCTGACTTCATATATGAAATAGACATGAAAAACTAAATGTTCTTCAGGTTTCAGATTTTTAAATTAAAGAACACAATTGTTTGCTATAAATGCATATGATTTACATAAACAGCCACTGACTTGGCATTTAAATTTATTGACAATTTAATCTCTACTGAAGTTTGATTTGAAATAGTTTAAAGCAATATTCAATATATAATATCAATGATTTATAATATAAAACTGACATTATGTTTGGGTCTTATAAAACTTAACATAGCGGGCTTAGTGCAATCTAATACAGATTTTGAAATGGTATTCAGAACTTTTTTAACAGTTGTATCCACGGTTGCATCTTGCAAAAGAAGTTTCAATAAACTAACAATTTAAGATTTTTTAAGATAAGATTGTTCATTGGTCAAGAGAAATTGCCAAACATGGCAGTTTGCTCATTTGCAACAAGATAAGACTTAGATTTTGAAAATATATTATCGATGTGTTTACTTTCATTAAAGCCAAGAAAGTTAAATGGTAATAAATTCTGATTTGGGGGCTGGGACTGTAGCTCAGCGGTAAAGCGCTTGCCTCGCATGCATGAGGCCCTGGGTTCAATCCTCAGCACCACATACAAAGCAATAAAATAAAGACATTGTGTCTTTAAAAAAAAATTCTGATTTGGTTAGAATATTTAAACTTAAGCCAATGTTGTGGGCTTCAGTTCAGCTACTTTTTAGTTTTTCAGTATTATTTGACTAATGTTCTGAGAAACAACATGAAAGAATACACAAAAACTTGTACAGAGGGATATGCACTTTTTTCTTCTTCCACAGGCCCATGTTTGACTTGACTCAGCACTGATCCCAGCATAGTTACATCACAGTTTTTGAGACTGTTGCGTATGCTGGGTCAGTAAGTGTACTATGATTTCCTTTCCTTCCCTACACTTCTTATTATCTTTCTGGAGTTAAAAATATGTATCCTTTTTTACTCATTTGTTTAATTTTCTGTGCATCTAGTGCTTTTATAAAATTATAGTTTATCTAATGTTTGAAAATATTTTTTCCCAAAGTGTTTACATACACACACAGATTTTGGGAAGGTTCTCTGATCCCTGCTTCAGTTTAAACTAATTGCTCTTTAAGCCTGATGCATTTTCCTTTGCCACTCTCTGGTGTTGGATGTTGTTTCCTGAAGCAATACATTCCTCTTTTCTTGGTTTCTTTGTCATTTTGTTGGGTTGTGTATTCTCCTAGCTTCCTCAGAAGGGGAGTGCATCTTTTTTCAGTCTTTGCACATCTAAAAAATATAGTTACTTGAATATACTTTGGCTGATGTGCATAGATAACTATTTTTCTATGCAGTTTTAAACCTTAATGATTATCTTTGGGCTGGGATTGTAGCTCAGTGGTAGAGCACTTGCCTGTCATGCGTGAGGCCCTGGGTTCGATCCTCAGCACCACATACAAAGCAATAAAATAAAGACATTGTGTCCATCTACAACTAAAAAAAAAATATTTTTTTAAAAAAAAACCAAACCTTAATGATTATCTTTATAAGTGGGGTTTTGAAATTTCATGTTTGCCCATTGCCCTTTTTTTCATTTATTATGGTAGGTGTTTGACAAGGCTGCATTTTGAAGACTTCCGTTTTGAGGAAATTTTCTTGTGTTATTTCTTTGTTATTTCATTTTCATGTGTTCACTCACTCACGCTCTCTCTCTCTTCAGTTTTACTACATTGGATCATCTGCATCAACTCCTTTCAGTGTATGGTATTTTCTTACTTGCTTGCTTACCTGTTTTAGTTGCCATGTTTGTAATTTTGAAGAGCTCTTTAGTCTTTTATTCTTAGTTCTGTTTTTGGAAGTCATCTTACTGTTTAATGGTACAATAATATACCTCTCTAGGAATAGTAACTATATAGATTTTTTTTCTTTTGTCCTCAGTAATGTCTCTCATGTATTCAGACCCCTTTCTTTGTTCCTTTTTGTTTATTTTGGTCTTTCTCATATTAGTAGATGACTTTAGTGGTGTGTTGATGACTGTCCACACATGATTAAAAAGTGAGGCTCAAAAGTTCATTGAAAACGTTGTTTAGGTGGAGACAGGGCTGCCTTGCATAGCCATATAGGTGTGCACTGCAGAACTCCAGAGGGTATTATTTACATATAGCTGTTTGTACTATAAAAAATAGTCTGTATTTACCATGTTAGAAATTTAAAAAATGGTTATTGGTTGACTTAATGTAACAATAATAAACCCAGTGTATGTTAACAAATAACATTTTTATTACTGAAAAATAGCTCTTTCCCCCAAACAAAAGAAATTTAGAAGAATGGCATTGTTTTATACTTGTACATATCTTTTAAATGTCTGTGTTAGAAGAAGAAAACTAGATTCTTATATTTCTGAATTTGGTATATATGATATGTTGTCTTGGTAGAAATATCTTAAAAATATCCAGCTTCACCCAGTACTTTAAATCTTTTCAGACAGTTGTGATTATTTTCCTTTGATACTACACCAACGCTAGACAAGTGATTTTTTGTTTGTTTGTTGTAATGGGGAATCTGATTCTGTATTGTTGAATTTCTTTATACTTTGTACATCAAAATCTATTGGTTTGTTTTACACTTTGAATGGATTTTTTAACCATGTGTGATTTTGTAACATTGTGCCTTGGTCATTTGAAAAATACCGATTCACTGAGTTATTTACATCTTCCAAATGTTGACATGTTATGTTATATAATATCAAGCAATCACATTCATTATTGTTAGTTTTAATCTCATCAGTGGTGGGTGAATTTTTCCAAAGTGTTAATTTTTTCACTTTTTGTTATTGGCAGCAAATACTGTCAGTAGTTGGTCCTTCTCCTTTGATTATCGGCAACAAATACTATCAGTTATTTCTTTTCCTCCTCCCCTTTCCTTACACCCCCTGTGTATTTGTCTTGTTATTCAAATCCAAATTTCATTTTACTAGTTTTTTGTTCAGTTGTAATTATAAGCTGATATTTGAAAGAGATTTAAGGACAATAGATATTGATGTCACTGGATAACTCCTTCTTGAATTTGATCCAGAAATTTTTGATTCACTGAAATTCTTATAGGTTAATATTTTTATAAATTTTATTTTTTGTTGAGAATTATTCTAATGTTTTTTCTAATAGTAATTATTCTAATTTCTATTATGAGAATTATTCTACTTAAGATTAAAAAATTGTTTTCCTATTTCTTTGTTGTATTCAATATTTCTTTGTTGTACACTTAAGTTCCTTTTATCCAGAATGTTTAGTCTGATAAAAATACTTTTCTTTAAGTTTAGCCATGAATGTAAAAGTAAAGTATTCTGAATCATTTCAGGAAATTGCAAGATCTAATATGGCCAAAGGAAAAACAGAAGCATCAAATTCTGAAAGGTAAATATAAGGAAAAACTGAATCTCTTGTAATTTAAGTGTATAAAATAACACATAAACCACATTATTTCATAGTTTACTGACAAAGGGCTCTATAGCTTTGTGTATATATTATTGGTTTTAGTAATGACTTTTTTTTTTTTTTTTAGTACTCAAGATTGAACTCAGGGGCACTCAACCACTGAGCCACATCCTAGCCCTGTTTTGTGTTTTATGTAGAGACAGGGTCTCACGGAGTTGCTTAGCAACTCACCATTGCTAAAGCTGGCTTTGAACTCGCGATTCTCCTGTCTCGGCCTCCCTAAGTGCTGGGATTACAGGCTTGCACCACCGCGCCCGGCTTAGTAATGACTTAATTAAAATAAAGTTTTAAATTTTTATTTCAACAAAAATATTCCAGACACTTGGTTTTTAAATCTTACTAATATGTACAGTACATGTGATAAGTTGTTAAATTTTTAAAAAGTACTTAATACTTAGTAACTACATGTTAATAACTTAGTTATCCCTATTAAATGAAAACAATTATAAGTTGCTATAGTTATATAACTGGGACAATTATTGCAAATAAGTAATCTTATTTTCAAAAAGCTATAAAGCTCTTTCAGTGGTGGGGTCTAAACATAAAAATTTGAAACTTCAGGGATTGAGTTTTTTTTTAAATTTCAGTGCTTAGGTAGATCTCAATGAAACACAACCTGTTTCATAGTCTTTTTTAGCAAAAGAGAATCCCAGCATTCTAATTAGAACCTTATTTAGTCTTCTAGTTTAAGTATTTTAGCCTTTTCTTTATTTATGCCATGTTTTACAATGGGTTGATTGTTAATCTGTTGAGATTAATTAATTTCTTATCCCCTCAAAAGTAAATCACTCAATAAGGACTTACGAAAGTGTATCTTGAGCTTTAGTAGTAAAGTTATCTAGCCTTGTCTTCACCTAACATTTTTCTTTGAATTCTGGAGCAGGTTGGGGTGAGGTAGATTAACAAAAAATCAACTAAGGAGTTAGAAAAAACAGACTCTATATTATTTAACATTTTCTATAAATTATAGTTCAATATTATCTGAATAAAGATAAAAATTATACAAATTTGAGAGAAGAATATAATTTTTGTATGTGATATAATTAACCAATAAAATCTAAGAAAATGAGCTAAAAATAATTGAAATTAATAAGTTAGTTTAATGTAAAAAAAATCAATATGTCTGATAGGCCAATGATTATAAAACATACTGGACAAAAAATAGTTCATTCACAACAGTAACAAAAATGAAAAACTTACATAAAACAAAGCAAAAGTTTACTGAGATAACTTGTATGATAGACCATTTGCCAAATTAATTTATAGATTTAATCAGTATTAATTTGAATATCTCAATGAGACTTGGTTTGGAAACTGGCAAACTTAAAATAAGATTTCTATTTTTCCATTTATTAATACCATAATGTATTTTATTATTTCTCCATGTTAGAAACTAATTTGTGTTCACTATTGTAAGCACAATTTTAATGATCATTGTTGTACAAATGGCTTTTACATTTTTAAACTATGAAATTTATGAAGAGTAGCAGAATATAGGTGATTTGCTCTACCGGATAATAAAGTACATTGTTAACCTGTTAAGACTGTGAGATTAGCCCCCAAATAGTCTAAAATCAGATCAATAGAACAGCATAAATTGTAGAAAAATAATTTTATACATATATTAATTCAATAAATAATAAATGACTATTTGAAAATGTTGCTAGGATGTTGGCATAATTCATTGGGATAAAGTCTGAGTTCCAGTTAGTTTTAATCTGTACAAACATATGCACAAACACAGATCCATGTATATGTTGTATGTATGTATATGTTTTTTCAGGCATGTGTTTTTTTAAATCAGGCTAGTAAAAGATTAGAGACATGTTTGTCAATGCATATCTGATTTTGGATAGGGAGAGACATTTTAAGCATAAGAGAATACAAAAACCATTATAGAAGAAAAATATATATATTTTTTCAAATATATTCTTCATGTTAGGTGTCTGACAAATTAATAACAACACTTAAATTTTAACTAAAAACAGGCCAGGGTCTTGAACAGACTAAAATCAGCTGATAGACTCCTGGGTGTCTTTTTAATATGTCTCCAGAGTTTCTCACAGTCTTGCTTAAGAAAATGGCCTCTTCCTAAATTGTAACCTCCCAGCAAAGACGAGGGATCTGCATATGTTTTCCTTTTCAGTGAGCAAAGATGCCTTAATTTTTTTTTTCCTCTTAGCATATGTCTTTATTTTGATGGTATTAAAATACATTGTTTTATGAAGAAATAGGTAATAAATGACTTTATTTTTTTCAGGAAGCAAGATAAAGCTTCTTCACCAGAAGGAAAAAATGGATGTGATACAAATTTATTTGAAGATTCATCAGCAACAAAAAGTAAAGAAAACACAACAGTTTCAGATAAAGAAAATAATACCTGTGTTGCAGACAAGGAAACTGGCTCAAAGAAAATCTTCAGTTATAATTCAAATATTGGTGCAGATAAAATGGAAAAAGAAAAACAAATACAGCACATTTGTCAGGAAATGGAATTGAAGATGGGCCAAAGTTCAGAAAACGTAATTTCAAGTAATGAGATTAAAGATCACAACTCCAGTGAAGCTAGGTTTTCTTCGAAGAATATTAAGGATTTGCGGTTAACATCAGGTGATGTTAGCATTGATCAGTTTTTGAGAAAAAGAGATGAATCCGAATCTGTTAGTTCTGATGTTAGTGAGCAAGGCAGTGTTCATCTGGAACCTTTGACACCATCAGAGGTACTTGAGTATGAAGCCACAGAGATTCTTCAGAAAGGTGGTGATTCTTCTGCCAAGACTGATGAAGTAGTGCCTGATCAAACAAATGACATTCCTGGAGGAAATAGTCCGAGCACAAGAGAGACAACAGTAGACTTGGCAGATGAAAAAGAACAAAGTTGAAATAATTTAGTCATTCTAAGTTGTAGCATACCAACAGAAAGAGCATTTAGAACAGTGCGATCAGGTAAGCTCAGTAGTGCTATGAGTAGAGTTCAGAAATAGGAAAATGTGAGGGAGGTCATTCATACACTTCACTTGTATGTTCAATCTAAGTTGTTAAATCAATTCACCAACTGTAGCATGCATTGTATGGATTTCCAAGTTTTTAAAAACATGAACAGGATTTTAATAAAGACAAAGTTTGAGATCAAAAGGCTATGTTTTTGAAGAAGTGGGACTTGGTTGTAGATATGAATGGATTATGAGAATATTAGTTATATTAATAAAACTTTTCAAACTTTCAGTCCTAAGCTTAAAATCCTTATTATCTATATAACTTTTTCAGTTACTTAAAGAAATTTGGAAATCATGTATCTTTTCAGAGTAATAGTTTTTAAATAATGGCTGATTGGCATTATTAATAAAGGCTTTAAGTATAATGCTGGTAAATGGAGCATGCTTAGAGTGCTAAATTGATCTAATGAGAATTTGGATGAACATAAACTTAATTTTGAATTCAATATAACATTCCAATCTGTCAGAAGCATGTAAACAGAATATTTCAATCTGTATACCTCTGTAACAAGTGTTAGCCTGCCAGGATGTAAGCTTACCTTGAATTAAACTTTCAGTGAAAGTGGAATTATTAAAATATAAATTTATATTTGTGCTTTTGGTCAGTATGTAAGCTGTGCAAAAATCCCTTGATGTTGTATAAAGTTGTATAAAGTAGAAATTCATTGTTGAAACTCCTGTAGCTACTATCCTTTTAATATTGTTTTGATATCTTCCTTAGAAATAGACCCATAAAAATGGTCTGGAACCCAAACCAAAGTATGGTATAATGTAGATACTGTAAAGCAGTAAACTGAAAATATGTCCTGGCATGTATTCAGTCATGTTTAAGTGACTTTTCCTTAATCATAAAATAGAAACTTTAAACTGGACCTAAAGCAGTGATATAGAAAATTGGTTTGGGAATTTAGCCTAATTTACCCATAAGTTGGCTGCTAAATTGATTTTTCAGTTTTTTATCATCTAGAACATAATAGATATAGAGATGAATAATATGAAGAACAATAGTTTGCTTTGAAGTACTAATAAACTTTATTTAAATGCTACATTTTTACTTCTTAAAATGTGCTTTGAATTCTTAAATTTTGTTTCACTGAATGTTAAATGTTTTAAGTGGCTATTAAAATTCTGTTGTATATAGTAGTTTTTGAGTAAATATTTGCAATAAAACTCTGTCCCTGAATCATTTTAATTTTCCGATCACTGCTTGATTCAGATTACCTTTGGTGCTGTTAGAAATTGTATACTCATTCAAAGAAATTGGTTTTATAGAATTCCATTCTATATTCTTCAACTGGCATGATTTATTTAAAATCAGAAATTAAAATACAAGGGATAATATTGCTGATATTTACAGAGAATAGTTGCTTTATAAATTCTTTTACTTAAAGAGAAATACAATTTAATATTGTACATTTTAAAATATGCTCAATGACTTAAAGAGACTAGGCAAAACATGTAACTGTAATATTTTCTTAAATATTTGAGGAAGAACTAATATTTCATTTTTCCTGCTCCCAAGAAAATACAGGGAAACCCATTAACTGTCATCTTTTCCACTTTGTTGAAACAGAAATCTAAAGCAGGGAAAATTTGGGGAATAATATAAATCTTAGAGGAGCTTGGAGTAGAAAACTGCCTTTCTAAGAACTACTCTCATGGTTTCGTTTAATTTGTTGCCAAGCCATCACCCTATGCCACAAAACTTTAGAGTGTTGTGCCAAATTTCGTCTCTAAGTGACACCAAAATCCCTTTTGAGATTTGGGTAATTTTTACCCCCTTCCTCCATATATCTTTAGAGTGGTAATACAAAGCAGCTAATCAATGAACTGCTTTTTACCTGCAACTGAGAAAAGGAATCTGTATCAGACTTTAAGACCTTCATTGAGAAAGTCTGGCAATGAAAAATAAAGTTGAAATAAGCATTGAACTTGGCAGCACACAATCTCTGTCTAATCACCAGTCAGGCCAACAATTCAAATAAACAAACCAAATGTTTCAGTAGTGATCAGTGAGCAATGGTTGGCAAACTTTCTCCTCAAGACCAGATAATAAAATTGTGAGTCATGTGGTTGTAGTTAATGCAATTCTGCCAGGTAGCATGAAAGCAGCCTATGAATAATATGTAAATAATAAGCCTGTTTATATTTCAGTAAAACTTTATTTATAAAACAGATTGTTGGCTAGATTTGGCCCATGAACCATGCTTTGCATACCTGAGCTTTAAGGTGTTAGATGCCTTCAACATGGTTATGAAGGCCAGTGAGATGCACTCTAGTGAGTTTACCTAAGATTATCCAAGATGGCTTACAGTTCTCTGTTACCTAACAATAGAATTATGACTGAACATAAGTGCAGTTTAATGACATTAAGAAATATTATGTTCATTTTGTGGAACATACTTTTAATTTATATTGAAAATCTGAGTACCTTTTTTATTTGTGTTATTTCTTCTCCTTTGCTTCTCTTCAGTGTTTTCGGGAAGAAATTGTAAGGGTTTTTGTTTTTCTTTTCCCCATGAATTTTTTTAAAATATTTTTTTAGTTGTTGATGGATCTTTATTTTATTCATTTATTATTTATAAAGTGGTGCTAAGGATTGAACCCAGTGCCTCACGCATGCAAGGCAAGCGCTCTGCCACTGAGCTATAGCCCCAGCCCCTCCCCATGAACTTTTAAAGAGCTATTATAAACATTTGTTAAGAAGACCTGACAAAAAATTTATCTTGAATATTCCCTTTTAAAATAACTCATTTTGCGGGCTGGGATGTAGCTCATTGGTAGAGCACTTGGCTAGGATGTGGAAGACCCTGGGTTCAATCCCACCACTACAAAAAATAAAATAACTCATTTTTTGCAAACAACTCATTGATGACTAATGTACTCTCACATATTATTCCTATAGGTGACTATTTGCATATGAAATAAAAGACTTATCCTAAATAAAAGGGTCTGATCATCTCTTATAGAAATTGAAGACTTTTACCTCAATAGGGGTTAGTAAATCTCTTATTAACAAAGAAAAGCATTTACCTTACATTACATAATAATTATTGAAATTTTGACATTACATTTTTGTAGGCTTCTGTTATGTCATTATTTGATTTTATGGTTGACATGATTATTTTTGTTCCATCAAAATTACTCCAAGACCATTCATTTGAATTGACTTTAATGAAACAGGACTTCTTATGTATAGACTAAAAGAGGATTATAAATGTTCATTTTACTAGATTATTATAGCACTAAGACCTTTATTCAGCTAAGAAATAAAATAATTTACATGTTTCTGAGCATTAAAAAAGAAGCAATATTTTTTAGTATTTTTTATTCAGCAGCATCTGCAGATCAATATAGATTTTTCTAAGTTGTGAAAATATTTATTTTCAACCCAAAGGCCTCAAACTACAAGATACTTTTAACACACAAATTTGTGTAGACTTAAACACATCTGTAGCAAAAACCATAATAATAAGATCAATGAAGGAGATATCCTGAGTGACATTGTTTTGATAGTTAATGAAAGCTTATTTTTAATTGCTTGTTTAAAGTACTGTAAAATCACCTTCATTAAAAATATATACTAAGCGGGGCTGGGATTGTGGTGCAGTGGTAGCGTGCTTGCCTAGCACACGTGAGGCACTGGGTTCGATCCTCAGCACCACATAAGAATAAAATAAAGATATTCTGTCCACTTACAACTAAAAAAAATAAAATTTAAAAAAAAAATATATATATACACTAAGCATAGTTTAATCTTTATTGTTGACATACTGTTAATGAAGATTATTGGAGAAAGCTGTAAATGAAGCTATAGCTGCAGATATTAATGGCCTAAATGGTGGCTGATAATACACATTTGCTTGGATATTGGTTTCTGGAAAATGTTCTCAGTACATCTGGAGTCATTTGACTTTTCCAAAAACAGAACAGAAAAATTGCCTGTATTTACTCCAACCACTTTTTAAGTAAATTTTTCCTCCCTGAATATTAAAATAAATCATACCATTTATGGAGAATTTGTAAACTATCCATTATACTGTAGTTTTAAACTTCTAAAATATTTTGTTTTTTACCACTGCCTTAAAGAAATTTTAATTGCTGTACATTAGGGCAAACTATGACCTACAGGTGGCCTCTTATTTTTATAAACAATTTTATTAGAACTGCCATGCCACTTTGTTTACATATTTCCTTTGGTATTTAGTTTATAGAGTGTCTTGTGTATTTGTATACAGTACAGTTACATGTGACAGAAACCATATGGCCCACAAGCCACAATCTGGTTCTTTAAAGAAGTTTGCCAATCCCTGCTATATGGTTTTGTATAGGCAGATTATACTTTTATAACCATTCTTTTATTTTCATTATTATAACTACTACAGTGAAACTTAGTTCATAAATTTTGGTCTACATTTTTTATTACCTGTACTGGATTTCTAAATGTGTACTTTATTACATTGAAGAATATTCCACTTTAAAAACCATCCATTCTCATTAAAATAGTCTTTATAGAAAAATATGAAAGCAGTACATAAGTTTGTAAGCTAAAAAGTGAAAATTCTCCTACCACAGTACTTCTGGGAAGCTTCTTGTCTCAGCATAGATTTAAGAATTGAGGATTTATTCATCTAGAATATTTTTCCATTCTTCTAAGTAAGTTTCCCATTCTCTTTTTTAAACCTGCTATTTCACCAAGTACTTTTTTTGTGTGACCATGTGACCAGTTCTTGACTGGTGAGTTGTGAGTGAAAGAGACTTGTGGTTTAGAGTGTTTAATTGTTGTTGTTAGAGTTTTTAAAACTCTATCTCTATGGCGTTTCTCCAGTCATATTTGAGATGGTGATTGCTCCATCAGGCTGAATTTCTGAGGGACTACTATGAACAGAACATTTCTGTGTATTCAGATGGGGAGGTGAAGGAGAAAAACATTCTGTGATGATCTACTACAATTAGGGAATTTTTGTTTTTGAAGTATAACCTAGCCTATTTTGACCAATATAGGACTTAATCCAGAAAGTGGAGTACTGCCATAAATTAAATCTAAACTATTACTGTGGCTTCGGTGACAGATGGCGAGGCTACATGAAGAGATACACATTCTGTGGTGGTGGAAGATTTGATAAACTGTTGCCTATAATATTTGGAAGACAATGTACTTCATGAACATCTCTGTTGGAAGACTTTGGATAATAACATTAATAGTGTGTTTTGCTTACTTTATTAACAGCTTTTGGCAAGATGTTTTAAGATAGAAAGATTAGAGATGATAGGATTGCAAGTGGGAACAAAAGAGGATAGAAAAGGTTTAGAAATTCAGATACTTACAGAGTTAGAAGAAGCAATAACTTCTTACCCCTAACCAGTAAAAGAAGGCCTTCAAGCACAAAAGCTTAATACATCAATAATACAGCCATCACAGTAATTGTAAAACTTCTAACTAGGTTAAAAAGAGGACCCATAGTGTTTGTGGGAATTCCTTCCAGCTTTTCTATTTTTCAAATCTCAAGACAAATCAATCAAGAAATTGTTGAAAAAGGGAAATATGTTGTACTGTACTTTGAGATTAAAGCTTAGAAATCAGTTTAGAACCATTACAAGTTGAAGGACAATCCATTTAATTCGAGCCCAAAAGCAAGAGCAGGGAAAGTTGACAAGTGGAGTTTACAGGTAAGGTCAACATTTCCAGGAACCAGAACAAGAGCCCATAAAAAAGAAGTCACAATCTAATCACTTTCTCACTTATAGCTATTGTACATATCCGTGCCCCCTATCTGCTGGCACTGGTGAGTCACTCTTTAAAAGTTAATAAATATTAATAGTTTTATATACATAGTGTATTCATGCAAATCTGTTGATGATATTCTAAGAAATAACATTGTGGAAGCAAACCAAGTCCTTAAATTGGCAGTTTTAACTTGTGATTCATGTAGTACTGTTAATCTTTCTAAAAAACCCCAAATGTTACATCTTGCAAATACTACTCAAATAAATTTGTTGGCACTTCCCAGTGTTGATTATTTGCCAAAGGCTACTATTCTTTGCAGATACTTAAACAAGAAATGCAAAGAAAAGACGATGTGAATGTTGTGGAACATTAAAAACAAATCAGAAACTGATCTAAGTTCAAATTAGCAAAATCATCAATTTCAATAGCAAGACTAACTCAGAGCAAACAGACAAAATATTTTCATCACTAAAAAAAAAATCACTGGGCATGGTGACTCGTGCCTGTAATCTGGCTACTTGGAGGCTGGAGCAGGAGGATCACAGTTTGAGGAAGCTTCTACCTTAGTGAGGTCCTATCTCAAAATAAAAAATAAAAATGGCTGGGGATGTAGTTCAGTGGTAGAGCATTCCTGGACTCAGTCCCCAGTATGGTGATGGGGTATGGTGAACTTTTATGAAGCAATGCTAACTTGAAGATATTTTTGGACCACCTTTAATAACTATTATCAGTGAAAATCAAATAATTATTTTTATATCCAAACTTAAAAACTAAAGACTATCTTGTATTGTTTGAGGTCGTGCCTCGTGGGTCTCCTCGACGAGTTAGGGTCCCGGGGGACAAAAAGGGCTCTTTGGGGAAGACGAAGTGGGGTCTCATGGGACAAAGTTAGGGGTGACGTCCGCCGAGTCACTCCACCCAGACTCCGAGGGTAGGTAAAACTGCTCTGCCGGAAGGAGATGCAGAATCCGTTTAATCCAGGAAGTACAGAGGCTTATATAGGGTCCTCGGACCAATCACGGCCCCGAGGTTACAACCAATGAGGAGAATGGGAAAAGAGGAAAGGGAGGAGTGCTCCTACATATCCCCCTTTTTACTCCCATTGCTGGAGCTGAGCCTCCCAGAGCCTAGTGTGCTGGAGGCCAAGGCTGCCTCAGTTGTCCTCTTAGAGATGAGCAAGTCCCACCCCTCTGCGGACCCTCCCCTCCTTACCAGCTGCTCCTGTATGGCCCCTACCTTTGTGGGCTTGACTTCTACAGAGTGTTTTCCCTGGCTCTGAGAGTACCTGCTTGCCACCCCTGTTCACTGAGATTGGAACATTTGTCTCCCACACCAGCAAAAGGTCAAGAAGCTGCTGAGTTGCATTTTCTTCTTCCCCTGCCATGTGTTCCTGAAGATGACTCATTCTCTTCCCTCTCCTGCCTTCTCAGCCTCCCTCCCTCTCTCTCTCATCCGATCTGGGGTGGAATCACGAATCACGACCTGGGTTTCTGCAAGTTGTGGGCTCCCGGCTCAACCTGGAACTGTGGGCCTCAGGGCTCAGCCACCTTCATTTAGTCTCTGAAAATCCCTCCCAGTGGCTCCTGCATGTCTGGGACTGTGCTAGGTACTCTGGAGATGTGGGGTGTGACTCCTGCACTCACAGGGCCTGTCACTGAGCTGAGCAGAGGAACATGAAACATGAAACCACACAAGCCACCATGCAATTAACCCTGTGACCTGAATTATAAGAAAGAAAGCACAGGGAGCTTTGAGAAGGAGACAGGGATGATTAGGAAGTCCCTGTCCCTCCCCCCCCCCCCCCCCCCCCC
>PVHX01015766.1:0-45484 GCA_004024805.1 Geosciurus inauris
GCTGCTAATATGTATTTTTATTATTGAATTGTAAGATCTCTTTATGTATTCTAGATGTAAGTCTCTTACCAGATGGAAGATTCCCACATATTCTCTTCTGTGGTTCTCTTTTCACTACCCCACTCCCATACTGGGGATTGAACCGAGGGGTGTTCTACCACTGAGATACAGCCCCAGCCCTTTTCATTTTAAATTTGAGACAGGGTCTCACTAAGTTGAACAGGCTGGCTTTGAATTTGTGATCCTCTTGTCCTCAGAATTGCTGGGATCATAGGTGTGTACCACCATGCCCCACTGTCTTTTCACTTTCTTGATGGTTGTATTCTTTACAGCACAAAAGTTTTTAATTTTATTGAAGTTCATTTTATCAGTTTTTCTTTTGGTTGCTTGTGCTTTGGGTATTGTGTCTGTTTGCTCATCTTTCATGTGCCACACACACAAGTTCTTTGTATCTGACCCTCAGGAATATAAGCAGGTTTGGAAGGATCAGTACTGCCCTTTGAATGGGGAAACAAGGCCCGACAAGACCACATGGAAGTGACAGAGCTGAGATCCACCTCAGGCCAGTATGGCTCAAAGCTTGTGTCTGTGATAGATACCACAGTATGTTCAAGGTTCCCTGATGGAGTCAGGTTAGAAACACAGGCTCTGCTCTTAGGTTTGACACTAAAGTGCCTGCTTTCCACACTGTATTAAAAATCCCCATCTCAGGGTTACTTAACAAATGCTGAACTATTCCTCCCATTTCAATTTCTATGTTTTTCTAATTAAAGAGACTTTCTAGAGAGAAACAAACTTAGAGTCTTGATTGGGAGGTTATGAACCTGTGTCTCAAAGGCTTACCTTCTTCTTTCTTCAGAAAACTACTCAAGATTACAAAAAACTGGGCTTATTAAATTCCACGAGGTCCTTATAAAGAAATTCTTCCTGTCAGGAGTCATTGTCTTTATAAAGAACCTTGACTTGTACTTTATTGTGATACTTGGAGGATACATATTTTTAGACACACGGTGAAATTACTTTTTTGTTTTGTTTTTGTTTAGATTATTTTTGTCTCTTTTGTGTTAGTGTTCCTTTGGTCAGTGTGTCCTCTTGAACGAACCCGGTGTTAGAATGATGAGCTGAATTGTCATCATGAATTAAAATAGTCTTCATTGTTGATTCCACCCTGTCTGCTGCATTATACCTTTGTCTTGTGGTTTTTCCCCTGCTTTTCCCTTTTTTTGTGGGGGGCGGGTAATACTAGGGATTGAACATACTTTACCACTGAGCTACATTCCTAGCCTTTTTATTTTATTTATTTTTTGGTACCAGGGATTGAACCCAGGGACACAACCACTGAGCCACGCAACATCCCCAGCCCTATTTATTTATTTATTCATTTATCTATTTAGAGACAGGTTCTTGCCAAGTTGCTTAGTGTGTCCCTGAGTTGCTGAGGCTGGCTTTGAACTTGTGATCCTCCTGCCTCAGCCTCTTGAGTTGCTGGGATTACAGATGTGTGCCACCACATCCGGTTTATTTTTATTTTGAGACAAATTCTTGCTAAATTGTCCTGGCTACCTTTGAACTTGTGAGCTTCTGCCTCAACCTTCTGAGTTGCTGGGATTATGGGCATGCACCTTTATACCTGGCTCTTTTGTATTTTCCTCACCGAGCACCAGCAGGCAGGTAACCAGCATGTTGCATGCTCAGAGCTATACATGTGTCTGGCTTTCCAACTTACACAGAGCATTTTCTCTGGCGGTGTGCTCAGTCCTGCTGAGCCAGCCCATTGGAAGTTATGGTGTTTGTTGTGGAAAAGGAGTGTAACTCTTTGACAATGCATGTTATTACCTAGTTTTGCCATTTGTTGTTTTTTAAACTGTGTTATCTATAGAACTCATTTATAAGAAAAAGCCCTGGTAAGTTTCCAGTTTCAATGGTCAGTTACATCAGCAGATGTACATACATTTTAGATCTTTTTGAAAACCTATACTGATAAAACAACATTCTGGTTAAGAGAGGGCTCAGGTCTTATTTGCCTTTTCTTGCCCAACGTCCATTCACAGGCTCAGTGCTCAGCCAATGTTGGTATGAATGAATATTAGGATCCCCAAAAGAAAAATCTCCTACTATCCTTATTCTCCAACCCATCAACTTTTAAAATTATCCGTTTTCCTTCAATTTAAGGCCAGAAGCAGATGTGGTTGTTGTGTACATTAACTTTTCTTCAACTTTTATGCATACTTTTTCTACCATGCCATCTTTATTGTCTTTTTTTTGGAACAGAGGAACCAAATGGCATATTCTTCGGTGTTCTCTAAAAACTGAGCCCATTGTGGGGAGATTCCAGCTGAGTATTCAGAAAACCAGAGTCCTCACTAGAGAAGTGTGGGTTTAATCCTCAGGCACGTTGAGATGGAAATCTCCAGCAAACAGCCACAACCAGCTACTATTTTGTGTCTGGGTCTGTTTCCACCCCCATTACAGCTGTCTCCATTGCTGTAACAACAAGGAAAAAAACTATATTCAGGTTCTTCTGGATTCTAGATCCAGAAAAAGGTTTAGGCTCTTTGTTTAAAGAACTAAAGAGTTGTCCATTTCTTTGTACATAGAAGAGAAAAAAACCAATCCTTATGATGCAAGAGAAAAATGGGTGGGGCTGTCCTTTTTCCATTTCTTCACATAAATTATAGTCTTGATCCTAGCCACCACACCTTTAAGAAAAGGTCTGGACTGTTTGATGTGAAACTCTGTACCATAGGGACACCCTACCCTGGCCGACATCGGCGAAGGACAAAAGGAAGGAAGTTTCCCTTTTAAATCCCCAGGAATTTTTTGATGAGATAATATTACAGAGTGAAATGTCTGGTCCTCCTATTAGTTTAGTGTTTGGCTTCTGTGTAACAGTAACCCACTTAGAAGCAGGCGGCCCTTTTGAAGTTATTTTAAACTCTCAGTGGAGTGTAGAGATATTATAACCTTGGATAAAAGCACCACCAGCCCTGGTTTCAGTTTTGCCCTTCAGACAGGTGGAAAGTGCAGCAGTGTATCTCAAGGATTTTGTGCTAAAAGCTTCTTAAAGAGCTGGTCTTGGTTTCAAAGCTTGGCTTGGTGGACCATACTCAAGGGAATGAAGGGTTTTTGTTGTTGTTTTTTCTCCTCCAGATATGTAACCTTGCCTGACACAGTCTTTGGGCGTAGAAGTTCCCATAGATTCTTTGTCCATTAACAAAACAGTGAAACTCTGATAGTCCACCTCATCCGGCTCTCAGAAATTTGAAGAAAGTCCATTTTAATATTTCAACATTAAACCAGTTGTTCCATCCCTGATACAAGAGATGGTCAGGTTCATGTGTTGCTTGTTGTTAACCATTTTGCCTGTGCAGCTCCTTACATGGAAATGCAAATGGGATGTTCAGTGCTTCTTCTAGAGGTCTTAGGATCTATAAGTGTCTAGGAGAAAATTGGGGCTTCCCAGAGTGATCACCCTGGTTGTTTATCTAGCATCTCTGTGACACCAAAATCCATATCACACTCTGGTGCCACCTGTGAGTTATGTTTGGTTGCGAGAGTGGTGAAACCTGCAGGCTCTTCCTCCTCCACTGTGTCTCTCTGAGTCATCCCCATGTTGTCCATGTTCCCAGCCCTCCCCAGCCTGGTCATCCGAACTAGTCTCCCTTAAGGTGTCCACTGTTTTGTGCAGGGAGCCTGTGGGGTCTCTCTTGGGCCTGACAAAATGCTTCTCCTCCTTTCCAGTGGAGAGGACCCATAGAATCTGCTGGGATGCCTGGAGGAAGAGACTTCTGTCCAGCAATACATAAAAGGTTTTGATCAAAATAATGAACCTGCATGTTCATAAAAAGCCAAAAGTGTAAGCTGAACACAGTGGCACACACCTGTAATCCCAGCTGCTCAGTAAGACGAAGCAGGAGGATTGTAAATTCAAGGGTAGCCTAAGAAATTTAGCAAGATCATGTCTTAAAATAAAATGGACTGGGGATATAGCTCAGTGGTAAAGTGCTCCTAGGTGTTCAGTCCCCAGTGCTGGAGGGGCTGGGGAGGTACAAAGTGCCTTACAGCTTAATGATAAAAAAGAGAATTCTACTGTTTTACCCTTCACCTTTTCTGATTGCTGTTGCCAGAGGCAACCATTTTCAGTTCTTTAGTGGTTGCTTCTGCTCTTCACCTCAGTGAATATTTCTCAACTTCTGTGAATAATGCTCATACTGCCACTTTGTATTTTTAGTCCATTTTAAAATTGTCTTTTTATTTCCTGTTAGGGAAAGATGAATGTTTTGATCTCTCACTCCTTCTTTTTCCTCTGCCCCCCACCCCCGTTTCCTTCCCTACATTCTTCCAATCTAGTTATATCACAATTATTGTTTATATCAATTATTGTTGTTGATTAATTTGGCTGTCAGTATTCTCATCTGGGCCATGCCTGCAGGCCCTGCCCTATTCATGGTCGATAATTCCGGTGTAATTTTTTCTTTCTTTTTGGCGTTAGTAGGTATGTATCATTTCCTTCTCCCTGCCCTTAGTTACTTGATTTTGCCACATAACTGTCACGTTTCATTTTCTTGTTCATTTCTTGTTCTTTCATTTTCTTGGAGGTCTGTAAAACTCTCCTTAGTACTGCACACCCATTGGGTAATGATTCAGGATCTTGTTTTTTGGGCTGTCATGCAGCCATCATCCCCTGGCCTCATCTGGACAGGTCACTTGCCAGACCGATTGCAGAGCCTGCAGCCTGGGATTTCCTTCATTCCTGTGTTGGATGCCTTGTTCCTGGATCCCATGCCTGCCTCTTCCTTGTTTTAGTCTCTCATTTTGTTTTTACTTACCGCAGCTTCTGAGATTGCACATGGGTGGGGAAACTTGGGACTTTGAGTTTTTGGAGGGAGGGTTTATCCTCTTTCTCTCCCCTTCTGCTACTCCTTCGAGGCTCTGTCACCAGCCAGCCTGGCAGCAGCATCGTGTTGGTTACACATTGGAAGCGTTGCTCGGGCTGCTGTGGATTCATAGCAGGGCTGAAGGGAAGCAGCCTCTGCTCCTATGCCATTACTAGTCGTTTTTGTCCTGAGAATGTCTGGTGACTTGGTAATCAACTAATGTAAGAGCTGGATCTTTTAAACTTCACCAAATAATTTGATTATATCCTGACCTATTTGTCACTTGGTTAAGCAGAAACCCAGGTGGCTTAAGAAAAAAAAGCCAGAGTCTCGGCAACAGGCCTGTCTATCAGAGGCCAAAGGCAGTTGGGCCAGTAGTAATTTATTGAGCACCTGTTGACTGCAAGGTTCTAGGTGGGGTCGATGGGTCCCTCCAAGTGATCCTGTGCTTTATCAGGGGGAGGGAAAAGGAACTGTGGTAAGCATCATACATAGTGTTTGAGATCAAAGGTGGAAGAAACTTAATTGTATGAGCATATTCAAGAAAGTGTCATGGAAGGGGCGACATTTAAACTGATCTTGAAGGGCAGAATATTCTAAGTAAAGGCACAAAGCACAGGTGAGCATGATGAGTTCTGAAGAAAGGAATTTTTTTCCCCTATTGATTGAACATCTGCTGTGTTACTATGTTTGTGTAGTAAACATCTCCCTTAATCCTTGATGTCCTGTTGAGGCAGATGCTATTGTCCCCATTTTATAGACCAGAAAATCAAGGTTTATAAAGAGTCATCTGCCTAGGTGACATGCCTCCTAAGAAACGGAAGTAAGATTTAGACACAAGATCACATGATTTCCAAGTTCTCATTCTTTACATCCCCAAATACCACGTGGGACAAAACAAGGAATAAGATAACGAGAGCCACATCTGTGTAATGACGATGGCACACTTCCTGATAAAGGTCTGCCTGGGAGTTTTCCCTTCAGTTGATTTAAGCAAGATGTTGGGCATCCCAGAGTTACTGTTCTAGTAGCATAAGATCAGCTATAATACAGGTCGTACTTCCAGTATGAACCTTATTGTTTGCATGAAGTTCTGTGAGTCCATCCCAGGAATTTTGCTTATCTTCTCATTTCAAGCTGTCCTTCTGTTCCTTAGTGGAGAAGAAAATGCTTATTGGCATCTTTGTCGAGTTCCATTCTAGGTTTTTGAGTCTACTGGATTTTTCCCTTATGTTTTCATTAGTATTTCTTTCTTATATGTCTTAGTTCTTATAAATATGTTTTTAGCCTTCTTACAAATAGTAAGTCGAAAAATTCTTGAATTTCAAACATTCATGTGAACCCTACTCATCCAGACATTTTAAGAAAGTAAACTCAGAAATGACTGTAATTTTAAAATGTTTATATGCCCCATTAAGTTCAAAGTGAATGTGTTTAAAACATTGTACACTGAAGTATCCTAAGACTAATTTTGAATGACTAAGCCTTCAGAAGTGCACGTAGGTCGTATGTGTGGTTAGGCTGAGTGATACTGGCTGGTGTAAATTAGGAAGCATGGTTTTCATGTGATAACCCCCTAGAGCAATGGTGTGGAAGCAGTGCCTCACTGAACCTTTGAAAGAGTATGTGAATTTCAAATGTAGAAGGTCTTCATAGATGACTGTATAGATGACTGTTATCCAGAAAAGGACCTTGGGATCTTTTTAAATTAAGGGCTAATATTTTTAAGTAGGCAATAACTAAAGGTTTGATTGGGGCTATATCATGGGGAAAAAAAAGAAACTGAAAATGTTTGTTTTTTTTAATTTAACAAGTTAAATGGTAATGACAGCCCTTGTACAGATTTCTGGGAATAAACAAAGAATAAAGCTCATGTGGGTAGTGTTAAGACATTTTCAGCAGACTTCGCTGAGAATATAGATATGATATTCTTCGCTGATGTTTGATTTCAGCAGCATGATCATCAAGAGTCATTTTCTCAGTGAGAGAACTCTTACTTTGCTCCAAGTTCTCTCTTAGCCATCTGATCATTCTCTATGGAAATATCCATGAATATTTCTTTTTTTAAAAAACCTTTTTTATAACTTTGTTTATTATTATTTTTTATGTGGTGCTTAAGATTGAACCCAGTGCCTCACACGTGCTAGGCAAGCAGTCTACCACTAAGCCACAACCCCAGCCCATATTTCTTATTCTTTTAAGTAGATTGTTTGCCATTGGCTTTGAGTGGAACCCAGTCATTGACTAATTAGACTTTCAAGGTCCAGGCATGGTGGTGCATGCCTCTTGTAATTCCAGCAACTAAGGAGACTGAGGCAGGAGAATCTTGCAGTCGAGGCCAGCCTCAGCAACTTATCAAGACCCGGTTTCAAAATAACAACAAAAGGACTAGGAATGGAGCTGGGGATATAGTTTAGTGTTAGAGCATTTGCCTAGCGTGGGTGAGGCCCCGAGTTCAATCCCCAGTATTGCAAAATCAAAAGGGACTGGGGATGTAGCTCAGTGGTAAGGATTCCCCCCCCCCGTTCAATTCCCAGTACCAAGAAATAAAGACTTCCATGGACTCTGCGAAATTCTGTGTTGGTTGCTGATTTGCAGTTGTATTTTGCAACTTTTTAATATAGTCTGTTCACTGTCTCATTTGGTATTTCAACAACTGAAAGAGTTTGCTCTAATGATGAATTGAAATTAAAATACATAAACATAGGAGCACAATATATGCTCAGTGAACAAGAAAGCTGTCTGCATCAGTGTTCTAGACATGGCACAAATCATTTTGTATTTGACACCTTTGCCTAGAAGCCTCTATCCTTTGTGACAGGTCAGCTCACTAATGAATATTTTCATGTATGACTATTTCTATACCCTATAAAACATTCTTCTGAGCTGATAACTTTGACCCTTGGGTCCCTGGGGGTGTAAATGACAATAGTCCTAGGATGGCAGGTACTTCTGGAAGCAGATACTGTTGTCAGAGGTGAGTTGACAGCAACTTGAATCTTACAGTAATGTCTTCCAGCAGCTGGGTTGAAGGAACCAATTATATTTGAGAAACATAGCAGGTAAGATTGAATTTGCTGGTTTGGGCACCTGGGAATGTAGACAGGAATAAGGAACTCAGAAGAGAGGGAACTGGGTGTGGAGATAGGAAGTGGCGAGGATGATGAGGTCATTTTCAATCCTGTAAGATATGATTTTGGTAACTTCTTTACTTTCCACAGGAAAATAAACAACTCAGGCCTACCAGTTGCACTCACTAGTGCTTTCAAAACATTCTTTTTGGTTTTTAAGGCTTTGATCTTGTTCAGAAGTCAACACCTTTGGCAGGACTGACATGTTGAGCTGCTAACAGGCACCCTAGTGCCACTAGAAGAGTTGATAGGGGAGTCTTGGGAGGAGAGCATGAGTGCTGAGGAAAGGAAAGGAGAGCGGGTCTGGCACGAAGTGCAGCCTAGGGTGCTGGCATGACAGATCGGAGTGGACCTTGTCAGACGCTCAAGGATCCTTGGGTGTGTTTAATGTTTACCTCGTTCGGATTTCTGCTTGCCTGGGGATGCACTCTTGACATGCCTTTTGTGTGGTGCTGAGTTCTGCTCCTCCATGGTATGAACCTCTGGCGGGCTCAGGCCCACTTCCTACTCACGATGACTGCCATCAGTTAGGCCTCAGCCTCCACTTCTGCTGCGCATGGTTCTCATCCCAATCCTCTCCTCTCCACATCTGCTGCCCTCCCAGGTCTCACCTGCTCTCTGGCTGCCCTTGACTGTCCCTCTACTTTATTCCACAATAGCTTTCGCTTTTGCATTCTGGTGTGCAGGATTTGAGGATATTTAGTCTTAACCTTGTGTCATATTTACTGTAGGTTTATTCTCCCATGTGTGTATATGTATTTTCCCTAACTTAGCATTTCTCAAAGTGTCCCGTGAACAATATGATCATATTAAACACAAGCAGGCTTAAAATCAGAGTGGGAAATGGTGGTTTTAGTAAAGAATAAAACTTTTTGTTGTTGTTTTTGGTTTTTACATTCCTAGTTCTTTTTTTTTTTGGTACCAGGGATTGAACTCAGGGGTACTCAACCACTGAGCCACATCCCCAGCCCTGTTTTGTGTTTTATGTAGAGACAGGGTCTCACTGAGTTGCTTAGCTCCTCGCCTCACCATCGCTGAGGCTGACTTTGAACTCGGGATTCAGCTGTCTCAGCCTCCCAAAGTGCTAGGGTTACAGGCATGCCCCACCGCACCCAGCTCATCCCTAGTTCTTTTTACTTTTTATTTTGAGATAGGATCTGGCTAAGCTGCTGAGACTCACCTTGAACTTGAGATCCTCCTGTCTTAGTATAGGCATGTACCACTATGCCTCAAAACTTTTTGTGTTTTTTAAACCATAACCTTCTGCATAGCTTTAATTTACAAATATAGATCCTGGTCCCTATGAAGTGTTTCTCTGTGTTATTGTGCAAGAACATGTTTTTCATCTTGTGGAGCTGGTGTTCTGCAGGACACAGTTTCCAGAGGACTGCTCTAATTGGCTTCGGTTCTAGAAGTGTGGAAACTATGCTGTCCTTCACTGTGGATCCCCATGTTAGCTGAGGGCAGCACTGGGCAGATGGCAATAATTTCGGAGTAAACAAACTCAATATTGTTGTTTGATTTTTTTTTAACAATGTTTCTATTGTGGAAAATTCATATAAAATCCACCATTTTTAAAAAATATTTATTTTTTAGTTGTAGGTGGACAGAATATCTTTATTTTTATGTGGTGCTGAGGATCAAACCCAGTGCCTCACACGTGCTAGGCGAGCACGCTACCACTGCGCCATAACCCCAGCCCCCAATTTTAACCATTTTGAAGCATATAATTCAGGAGGCTTTAGTGTGTTCACAGTGTTGTGCAACCATTACCACCATGTAATTAATGTTCTAGAACATTTTCTTCATGCTCAAGAGGAATCTCTGCACCTATTAAGGAGTCACTCCCCATTTTCTCCTCTATGGCAACCACCAGTCTGTTTTCTGTTTCTGTGGTCTTCCCTATTCTGAACATTTTATTTAAATGGATTTGCATGATATATGGCCCTGTGTGCCATGCTTCTTTCCTTGGTAGAGTTTTGATAAAAATAGGAAGTCTTAGGCCTGGATGATACCTCTGCTCCTCCAAAGCAGTTCTTTATCATTGATCATACTGCATAAATATGTGAGGAACAAAAAAGCAATCATCTATCTGGAGACCTCCAAGTCACATGGCCAGATTAGAAATATCATGGAATACAGTGGAAAAGGGTCAGAAGTGTGGTTGCCATTGCTATGACTTGACCTGGGATTTCAGGAAGCTGGCTTAAGCCACGCTGGTTTGAGCCAAGCCTCAAGTCCTTTCCTGGAAGTAAGAGGTGGTGCAGTTGGCTCATCATCCTCACTCATCCCGTTTCTAGTTAGAGGTCTCAGCATTTCAGGCTACTCATCATTTAATAACTGTAGAACATTCCACAGTGGGTTAAGCCTTGCAGAGGTACCCTGGGAGAAAAATCTCGCTGTTTACTGTACTGTAGAGCCCTCATTGGTTCTTTGGGCAAACTCTTTTGAGCCTGAGGGCTCAAGCAAAAATTGAATATCCCATGGGTCTCTGTCTCTTGGAATTCCCAGAGGATAAAATAGTCACTATAGAGACGCTGCTGGAGACTCCTTCTGTAGCACCCTGTGCTCAGCAGCAGTAACCCCTCACTTGCTTTATGGGCTTATGCAACTACTTCCTCATTCTTCCATGGAATTCATTCCAAGGATCTCTAATCTGGGGGCTATACCCTTTGTCTCCTCATCATTACCCAAAGCTGTGTCACCTATCTGCCTAATACTCAATGGCAGTGCACATCTTCTGCCTAAAAATCTATAATAAGAACCTGTGATACTGTCTTGGTATCCAAACTTCTTTCTAGGTTTTTTTTTTTTTTTTTTTTTTTTTTTTGTGGTACTGGGGATTGAACTCAGGGGTACTCGACCACTGAGCCACATCCCCAGCCCTATTTTGTGTTTTATGTAGAGACAGGGTCTCACTGAGTTGCTTAGCGCCTCGCCGTTGTTGAGGCTGGCTTTGAACTCGCGATTCTCCTGTCTCAGCCTCCCTAAGTGCTGGGATTACAGGCTTGAGCCACCGCGCCCGGCTTCCTTTCTAGTTTTTGAGACTTTCTCTTTGCCTTCTTGGTGTAGACTTTGACCTATCTACTGATCAGGCTGGTCTCATTTTTGCCCCTGCACATCACCTCTTACCAACTCTTCCCTGGGCTTGGAATGATGTCCCTGATTGGTTTCCTTCTTCCTTTGAAGCTCACTCGAGGCTTAGAAGCTGTGCAAAGCTTTCCCAAACATTCTAGCAACCTCTGTTGCCTGCACTAAACCCCTTTTGCACTCAAATACAACTGGAAACATTTTTTTTCCCCTGAAGATATTCTGTCTTCCTCCCACTCTCAGTCAGATGGCCAGCTCTCAGAGGAAAGGATCACGAAGTAAGCAGGTAGAGTGGGAAAGAATCTAAGCACCAGATCACCTCTAGGTGTGCCACTTGATGGCTGTGTTGTCTTGGAAAAGCCCCTAAGCTTAAACTTCTGTTCTCATCTGTAAAACGAGTGGGGGTAAGGTGGATGTATTAGTTTTCTGTATGCTGCTATAACAAGTTACTACAAACTAAATGGCTTATGAACAGTATTCTCTTATAGTTCTAGAGGTCAGAAGTCCAAAATGGGTCTGCAGGGCTGCATTTCTTCTGGAAGCTCTCCGGGAGAATCTGTTTCCTTTTTTTTTTTTTTTAGGTCCTGGAGTACAGGACCTGCTTTCCTCTCCCCCATCAGAACACATCATTCTAACCTCTGCTTTTGTCACCTCGCCTCTTTTCCATTCAACTACCTCTCTTCTCCCCTCCTCTCTCCTCCTCTCCCCTCTCCTCCCCTCCTCTCCCCTCCCCTACCCTCTCCTTCCTTCTCCTCTCCTCCCTTCTCTCTCCTCTTTTCTTCTCTTTTCTCTTCATCCTCTCTCTTTCCCTTTTAAGGACCCTATTGATATACTGGGCCCACTTGAATAATCTAGACAACCTCCCCTTCTCAAACTGAATCATATCTGAAAAGTGTCTTTTGTTGTGTAAGGTAATTTATTCACAGGTTCTAGAGATTAGGGCATAGATGTCTTTAAGGGGCCTTATTCTGTCTTAGGTCTCCTGTGTCTCTCACTTGCCACAAATCAAAAGACGTATTTTTTCTGTACACAAGAACTTACTTAGCACACACTGCTAGTTCATCAGCTCCTTAATAAGTTATGTTTATTCATGAGAATTCATCTTTCCATGTTGTTGTTAGAGGTTCTAGGGTCTGATACAACTCAGTGATAGAACTGTGAGCATATATTTGCTGTTTTTCAGGCTTTTATGTGAGAAAGTTTGTTGATGCTCTTCTGCCAATCTTCAATTTTGTGCTTTGCAGATTTTGAAAAGATATGATCTAATTCCCAGTAACCCAGGAGAGTCTTTAAATATTCTGTTAATTATGCTGGTGATTCTGCCATTTTTTGGGTCCCTCTCCATAAAGTCCTGGATGTGTCACTTGCTTAAGTTGAAGTATGTGTGTTTTTAAGATCTAGAAGCCAAACAGTCTTGGATGCTAACCTAGCCAGTCTTATTTTGTAATTGCTACTTAATGTTAAATTCATGGTATTTCACAGTGATTTAGGTTGGCACTTAAGTGGGAGTTGTGCTGTTTTTCTTTCCCTACCTATCAAGTGGTTTCCACCTTGAATGACCACTACTTACAAAGCACACAGAAAGCATCCATAAAATATATTTATAGTGAGTCTGTTATGTTCTCTCCAGCACACAGATCATTGTACTGAAATAGGATTCCTCATGGGTTGAAAAACTGTCCCCTGCCTTGAAGTTTTGAGTTTCAATGTTACATTTGGCTGGAATCTGAGAAATGTACAATGTGAGTCAAGCAGATCTTCAGCTGGCCTATTGAAATTTTCTTTGCCTTTTGTCTCTAGATGCACCCACTGGGCCTGTGTAATAACAATGATGAAGAGGACTTGTATGAGTATGGCTGGGTAGGAGTGGTGAAGCTGGAACAGCCAGAATTGGACCCCAAACCATGCCTCACTGTCCTGGGCAAGGTAAGTACCAGACCCTCTGAATTGCTGCCATTCTGGTTGGTGTTTTCCCCAGGTTTTTAAGTAGTTGGTCAGAGAGAAGAGCCAAGCTGGCACAGCAGCCCATCCTGGTGAAGTTTTGTGTTGAGGATTCAGACACATCTTACAGCAGCCCACCACATTGCTTACAAACATGGGCTTGGAAAGAGGTTTCCAGCCGCAGAGTCAGCTCTACCCCTTGTGGCCATGGGCAAGTTGCTTCCCTCAAGGAGTCTGTTTCTTGTCTGTGAAATGACACATGAGGAATAATACAAATTGGCAATAATGGAAATTGAGAATAGGAATTGGCAATGCTTTGTCTTACAACATTGGACCAAATGTTTCAGAATCCTAAGATTGGGGGGGGGAAGAGTATTAAATTATGTGTAGTTTCTATTAAGTGACCTCCAGGGGATCTGGGGCAGCACACGGTAATCACACACATTCCTATTTGTCTAGCAGACCTTTGGGACATTCACATTATGTGGATATGTAAAATTTAAATAGTCTCATGTCAGTTCAGGGCAGGCTTTGCCTCCAAATGAGTTCAGGTCCATTAAGTTTTGCTTCCAAGTAAGTTATGGAAAAACTTTTGGGTTTTAGAGCTTTTTTGGTTTCAGAATGGCAGACAGCAATTATGGTCTTGTATTAGAACTTACATCATAGGGTGGTTAGGAGGTGAGATGAGATGCAAATGCCTCCTGTAAGAGTAAGCTCTCCAAAGACATCTGCTGCCACTGACCATTGTCACCCATTTAGAAGTACTAAAAAAGACTTTTTAGCCAGGAGGATCAGCATTGCTTCTGACTGTAGTATAAAATAGAAATAAATTTACTTTGGAAAGCCATCCATCAAGGAGCTTAAAATACGACAGGTAACTGTTTTAAAGTGGGGCCTATTTTAAAGTAGATCATTTGTTAAAAAGAAAGGTCCAGTGAAAGTTATTTGAATTTTGGTTGGAGGAAAAGTGGTATCCCCTACGGATGTGTTACTGCCTGGACATCTTTTTTTATGTTCTCAAAAGCTTTAGTTCTTAGTACTGTGGGGAGACAGCTGGTGGGGGAACCATCCTGGTTCCTGACATCTTAGGCTCTCTTGGGAGTTCTAGGCAAGAGAAGAGATGATTTGGATGCAAAGAACCAGAGAGGGAAGCCTTCTGAGATCTAAAGAAGCCCCTCTCTCCTGAAAGACTTTTGGCACTGGAGACCATCACAGATCTAATTTATGATTTTTGTGTCCCTTTTGTCTTCTGAGTAGCATCAGGTCACTTGTCAAGTTTTCCTGCTCTTCATTTGGTGGTGTTGGTGCAGGGGAGGGGGGCATCAGGAATTGATTACCTGTTTGGTTTTATAGTTCACAAAGTTCGATCAAGGTGTTTTAAGTGGCTTGGGCCCTGATACATTATCATTTGAATAGTTGACCAGAGCTGCTTAATGGTTGTAGTAGAGCAACAACCCTCTTCAGAATATTTTAGTATTTTTCTAAGAGAAATGCCAGCTACATCCAAAGGTAGGAACAGTGCTCTGCTTGTAGGTGTTCAGCTCCTAATGGACTGCTTTCTTCTGTACTTAAACTATGGCTATGTAGTGCTCAGCTCCTTGGCTGCATTTGCTTTGCTCCAAAGTGTTGGCGCTCCATCTTTATATCTGTTGTGTCTATAAATGGGTTGGAACAGGACTCACAGGGGTTACTCTATTGTTCTCCCACAGTTTAGTGATAGGGGCACTTGTTGTAGTCACTCAGAGAACCCAACTATTTCCTCCTCCTCCTGGATTAGCCATGCCGTGGTTTTACTTGGAGAGTTTTGTATGGTTTGGCCTGCCAGTTGATGAAGCCAGAGGGAATGGAAACCTTAGACATATATTGAATCATTAAGTACTTCCAGGGTTTATTCATTCATTAAATGGTTATTGAATACAGGAGCCTAGAAGCTAAGTGTGTAGTTCTACCTGCCTGAGAGCAGCTAACCCCACGTTTCTGTTTGGAAAGGCTGCAGAGTGGGAGGGAGCATTTGTACATGGTTATTACCCTTTGTCTTAGAGTTGGTACCTGCATAAAAATCATTAGCAAAAAAGCTTGGTCCAGTCAAAGTAAGATGGTTTCATATTTGCTTAAAACCCAGGTGTGATGAGTCAGGCCTGCCCCTGAAAATGTTCTTCTCAGCTTCAATTTCATTAACTTTGCTGTGTTTTCTTTTTTTCTGAGTTCCCAAGGACAGGAGCAAAATACTAGGGTTTTTAATTTACTAGGAAGGCAAAGTAATTCCTGTGAGTATCTCAGTCCCTTTCAGACAGCATGATTTTCTTTACCATTCTTGGCTGAGGAGTCAGGGCAAGGAGAGGCAGGCAGCAAAGTGAGGCCTAGAAGGGAGGAGGGCTGGGTGCAACTCAGTGCAGAGTGCTTGGCTAGCATGTGGGAGGCCCCAGGGTCCATCCCCAGTACTTAAAAAAGTTTAGAAAAACATAGAAAGTACAACAAGGCCAGCTTGTGGGTGCGCATGGAGGGACTCCTGGGTGGATGTTGAGACTTGTTGAAAACCATGGAAGGAGAGTTCTGTCAGCTGCAGCATGCCAGGCATTCAGAAAAGCCTATGAGAGAACAGGGGAGGGCTAGACAAGGCCCTTCTTCCTCACCATCACCCACCCTCACCGCCCACCCGCCCATAGAAAATGCCACAGGGCGAAACCTTGAAATAAGAGAGGAATGTCCTAAATTTTAAAAAAAACTTAAACATCTCTCCAGGAGTTCAAATAAAGTTTCATTTTAAAAGCAAAAGACATAAACTCATCACCTTGGTTTATTACCAAGTGCTTTTGAACTCCTTGGAAAAGAACACTATAAACTCATGAGAGAAAAATGATTTATGATCCCCTCCTTCTAATCTTTTCAGTGCTATAGGAGAAGGTTCAGACAGTAGGATCATCTAGGGAGGTAGATTTGAGTTGAGGGAGAGCCCCCCACAGGGAAGCAGCAGGCCAGGGCGCCATGCCAGACCCTGCTTCAGACAGCACAGGGCAAGTCTCTTAAACCTCCAGGGCTCTCTTTTTCATTTCATGTGAAGAGGCTTTACTGGGTCCCTTGCACTTTTAGTATTTTGAGCTTCTGGATCATATGTAAAATCCTTCCTCGATATTCTAGTGTGGGGAGATTATAGTTACAGTATTGAAAGACAGACTCTGTGGCCTCCGACAGTTTTAAGTCTTAGGAAATTAAAACAATAAAATTGACATTTCTGGACAGCTTGTATTGAAAAGCAAGGGTCTTAGCCATCCCCAAAGTGCAGGAATCTTTGTTTATGCTCCTGGCATTTTAATTCATCAATCCAGTCAATGTTTATTAAGCATCTTATGGGGCTGCAAAGAATTTAGAGAGTCCACTTTAATAGCCTTGACTCCCATGACCTGTCAACCTCATGGAGAATTTCATGGTAAGAAAAGATGTGCGGGAGCACTTGGCCCTGATTCTGTACTTTTAGGCAGAATAAATCCTTCTTTACCTCCCTAGTTGGAGTGTTTCCCAATGAGAGTGGTGTGGACTCAGCGCTTTCCAGTGCTTAAGAAGATAGTGTGGGGGGCTGGGGCTGTAGCTCAGTGGTAGAGCGCTTGCCTCGCATGCGTGAGGCCCTGGGTTTGATCCTCAGCACCACATATGAAGCAATAAAATAAAGTCATTGTGTCCATCTACAGCTAAAAAAAAAAAAAAAATTAAAAAAAAAAAAAAGAAGATAGTGTGGGGACGTTAATAAAAAGACAAGGAATTTCATGTCCAAGAGACCCTGCATTGGCTGAGTGACCTTAGAAAGGTGACTTCAGTTCTTCATGCCTTACTCATTTGTGAAATAGGCTGATGCTGCCTTTGTCAGTTTTGCGAGGGCTCTATGAGATGTTTGCAAAGCCCCTGGGTCAGAGCTTGGCCATAGCAGTGCCAGGTGAGAGTGTGAAAGCAGTCATGACATGTTGGGTGCCCTTTCTGTGCTAGGAGCTGTATATGCAGCATCTTCTTTGATTATCAGACTAACTCTGAGTTCCAGTTCATGTTCCCATGTTCGGCCAAGGAAATCGAGTCCCAGAGAGGTTCTGTACGTAACCTAAGATCAAATAGCTCTGAAGAGCTGAAATAAACCTTTCTACTGCTTCACTGATGTTGATTTCTTCTCTTTGTCTTCTTTTGTCTTGGCCAGTGTTTCTAGATAAAGATGAGATGCTTTTCAGTATAGTCACAGGCTTGCTCAGGACTGTTGGTTCCACACAGTAAAATCCCACCTTGAGCTCCACTGAGAAAAGGAAATTTGTTCTGAGGGTCCTGAGCTGTCCCAGAACCCAAGAACCCATGGTGGGTGGCAGCAGCTGCTGCTGCTGCTCTTAAGCAGCCACTCCTGTGCAGCCTCCCGCAGAGCCACTCCTGTGCAGAGTCTTCTCTGCATGCTCTGCAGGCGTCTGTTTGTTTCTGTTCCTGCCCTTTGTCTACTTGGTGGGAGACAGTTCTGAATATCCCAGTGCTTTGCACTCTTGGTTTTGAGTCTAAAAGATTCTAGAGAAGGGATTCATTGGCCCATCTTGGATCAGAGACTTGGGGCTGGAGACACGTTGTAACTTAGCCTGCCTCGCCCTGCCTTGTGTAGAGAGTGGGAGGGAGCTGTGTTCTCCAGAAGAGAGCTGGTGAGGGCAGTGCTGGACTGCAGGTCCCTGCAGTCAGAAACCACTAGGCAACATCCTCAGCTTACCCTGAGTCTCTCAGAGAGGTCCAATGGGAGGGAACTCCTGGTTCATAGGGCAGATCCTCTTACCCTGCACACACACCATGGCTGTAGTGAGCAAAGAATGGCTAGTCCAAACAATCTGTAGTGGGCAGGCAGATTGTACTGAGAGGGGCCGTGTGACACAGAGCACGAGACGTAAGACAGGATAAGGGGGAAAAGAACAGGCCAGGGAAAGGGGATCGAGGGGTTTTTAAAGGGACATTGAAAGTTGCTGGGGAACTTTCTTTCCAGTTAAGGAAGGTCTTCCTCTAGATAGCTGGAAGCCACTGAAGGCTTCTGACGAGGACCTGTGTCATAGGACCCTCCTCTGTGGGTGATCATTTTGCAGTGGGGTCTGGGCCAGATGGAGAGTATGTGGCTGCACTTTGCTGCTTGATGTTTCTGGTAAGTGTGTGAACCCAGACCAGTTTTCTGTGATGCTTTGTGATGCTCAAGCCAGGAAAATTATTGAAGAGACCTCATGTTTGCCTTCTATCCTTCCCTGTTGTCACATGTAGGCAAGTGTGCAATGCAAAAGCAGAGTGGAAAGGAGGAAAACTGCTGTGTTGTGAGCAGGAGAGCTGCTCTGCAGTCCCAGCTCTTCTGAGGAATAGTGGGAAATCATGGTGCCAGGGGCTGATGGAGATTGAGCCCCTGTGTTCCTCCAAGCACAGTATCTTAGAAGTGTCATTGCAAAGAACAAATAAAGACCCTAGTAACCAAGATGACCCTAAGACAGTTAAAGGAGGTTTTACTTTTTCATGATGGTTGAAGGGTAGGGAGCATATAATGGCTAATACTAATCAACCTGGCTTTAAAACCCAGTTTCAACCCTTCTAAACTCTATAAACCCCCGTTACTTAACCTCTCTGCATGTTTCCACCTCTCAATGGGAACAATGCCTAAAGGAGAGAGTCTGTCTAGTGTTGATCATCCTTGCACAGCCCTGTGCATTAAACAAAGTAGTGGTTCTTCCATCTTTTCTTCCTCGGTCTCCTTCCTTTATTAGCCTCCAGGTTCTTTGAGTACTTAAAGTTGTATTCTTACGTAGTCAAATCCATAGAGGTAGAAAGAATTGTCCTTGCCAAAGGCTAGTGACCGGGGAGAATGGGAAGTTTTTGTTTAATGGGTAGAATTTGGGAAAAAGTTTGGGAGGTAGATGGTGGTCATGGTTGATAATGTGAGTATAATCTATGCTGCCAAACTGTGTGTTCAATGATAAAAATGGTAAATTGCCTATTATGTATTTTACCATGATAAAGAGAAATCTGGTGTCACTTTTAAATCATTTTATAAAGCCGGACGCGGTAGTGCAAGCCTGTAATCTCAGCACTTAGGGAGGCTGAGACAGGAGGATCGTGAGTTCAAAGCCAGCCTCAGCAATGGCGAGGCGTTAAGCAACTCAGTGAGACCCTGTCTCTACATAAAACACAAAATAGGGCTGGGGGTGTAGCTCAGTGGTCTAGTGCCTCTGAGTTCAGTCTCTAATACCAAAAAAAAAAAAAAAAAAAATCATTTTATAATGTGAGGAGTAGGATAACAGGGGTATAAAACCTGATAATAAGCTTTTTTCCCCCCTAAAGTGATGGAGTGGAGCCCTGTCATGAATGGATGACTAATATTAGTAAGTCCTGGTGGGAAGAAGAAGAAAAGAAATGATACGGATAATGCAGGTGCAGTGAGAACAGAGACCAAATCCTTCTTTGTGTATCAGGCCACCCCCTGGGAAAGTTTCTTACATATATTTCAAATAGCAGCTCTTAAAATAGAGAATTTGGTTAAAGGGAAAAAAGACTTATTTCTGTTCTGTTCTCATGACATAGTGTATAGAAGACAGAAAGATGAAACCAACTGAAGGACAAAGATGTTCTTCACCAAACATTAACCAGAACCTGATATGTAATAAAGTGATGAGCAGCAGTTGATGCTTTAAAGAAAAAAAAAAGGACTCAGGAATAATTCAGGGAACAGTTGCTTCATGGTGATGAATGAGTTTTGACAAATCTCTCTGAATTAGGGCTTTTCTGTGATGGGCACTGCCTCACTGGGTTCTCCAGTAAAAGTTGAAGCTAGTAGGTGTTAATTAGCACAGCAGTTCTCAGAGTATGGGCAAGGGGCCTCCTTGAGGATCCTCAAGGTTCTTTCCAGGGGAATCCACAAGGTCAAAACTACTTCATAGGCTGGGGTTGTGGCTCAGTGGCAGAGCAATTGCCTAGCATGTGTGAGGCACTGGGTTCAATTCTCAGCACCACATATAAATAAATGAATAAAATAAAGGCCCATCAACAACTAAAAACAATATTATAAAACAACTTCACAACAAAAATGAAATGTCATTTGCCTTTATCACTGATATTTTCTTACAGGTGTATGGTAGTTTCTGAGTGCGTCACTGCATGTGGTGACTTTACCTCTCTGGCAACAAATGGAATGTATGTTTGCATATCCTGTGTTTTAAAAATTTCTCAGTTTTAATTCCTAATTTGGTAAATACCAATAGCTATAAAACACATAAACAAAAGTTGTTTGGCGTTCCTAATAATTTTTAATAAAATGAAATAGGCCCTGAAATTTGAGTTCACCAACCTGGCATTATGTTCACACTGCAAGATCATCTCTTAGAGCTTGGCTGATCTCCATGACTTTTAAAATCAGTGGAAATAAGAAACTAGCAGACAATACAGGAAATAGAGGTGAATGCGTTGTCATGAAATGATTCTGTTCTGCTATCCTGCAGCCAAATGAGTATTGGTTCTGAAGTGTTTTGTGATTTGAATAAAAACAAACTGGATACTGTTTTTCACATTTAATGAAAAATAACAAGACAATTAAGTTGAAGAACCTAAGCAATGATCTTAATATCTTTGAGGCTTGCATTTGGATCTAAACTTTAGTCTTGACCTTTTAGAACAGGGCTTACATGCTTAAGCCTTTACATGAGGCAGGAACTTGGGTATTTTTGCTGAGTTGTTCATAAGCCATGTATGTTTTGGGGTGCAGGATACTTATCTTTCAACATACCATTCTCATGTAGGTTTTTGGTCACAGGTAGGCATTTCCTGGGATACCTGAATGACCAGGTCCTTAATCCAAGCCCAGTTTAGCTTTTCTGAGTACAGGAGATGCCCATCTCAAGAGCGATGGTAGACTGAAATCCTGGGGTCTAATCTACAGTGGGAAAGGAGAGAGGGCTGCTGACTGCCCCAGGGTTTTGGAGGTAGCTGTTCCACATCTCAGGCATTAGCCTCACTAAGCCTCCTCCAGTCAGCAAACGAAGTTGGTGTTTGTCCCATCCTGAGTGCAGGGCACCATGATTACAGCTCGTTGCTTTGGCATCCCTGGAAGCACTCCATGCTACTGCTTGGGACACTTACATACCTTTTAGGGTCCACTTATTGTAGTGATTCTCAACCAGGGGCAATGTCTGGAGACATTTTTGGTCTTTAGACAAAAATGTCAGGGTGTAGAGATCTACTGCTAGTGGATAGAGGCCAGGGTTCCTGCTCAGCATCCTACAGTGTAGACAGCTAGTACCACAAACAGTAATCTGGCCCTATAAGTAATATTACACATACAATTATTTTTAATTATCAATTAAAAATAAAAAGAATAATCTGGTCCCAGATGTCGGTATTGAGGTAGAGAAACCCTATTTTGTTATCACATTCAGGTTTTCTCTCCCTAAAGTGACCTAAGATTCCATTTCTTCCTTCTTCATTCCATTCTCTGTCCCAGTGCCTTCCTCTGGGATGACATGGTAGCCTTTGTGCTGCATTCATCCTGTGATGTGAATGGTAAGTGGTAGGGCACATCTGTGTTTCCAGGTGAGGAGTGCAGAGAGCCGAGGCCATGAGGCTGAACAGCAGAAGCTGGGCCAGCTAATGTCTCTTTGCCCGTTTCTGCATATCCCCTCTGTAAAGACAGTTGTGCTGATTTAAAAATAATGTTTGCCAAGTTCTCAGGAAATCAACAAGTTTTAGTTTCTTCCCCCTCTGAACATGTTCCTACCAAGCAAATGGGAACCCTTTTTCTAATGTGAGCCAGGTAGGTTTCTTGTTGAGGAGGAAGTTTGGAAGGTTCTGAGATTTATTTTAAGGAACACCTGGATAAATATCTTCCATATTTAGTTAAAAAGGGAAGCAAGAGAAAAACTTAATAAAAGACATCAGATCAGGAAGAAAAGATTGGTGTGTGATATGAGAGAAAAAACTCAGAATACCACTTTCCTTTTTTAAAAATTTTTTAAATTTTTAGTTGTAGATGGACACAATACCTTTATTTTATTTATTTATTTTTATGTGGTGCTGAGGATCGAACCTAGTGCCTCACACGTGCTAGGCAAGCGCTCTACCACTGAGCCACAACCCTAGCCACCACTTCTTTACTTTTGAGAGCACATGTCTGATTTGAAAGTCACAAACTTAATTTTATCCTTTTCATCTACACTGAAATCTTCCAGGAACTTCTTTCTTTCCTTTCTTTTCTTCTTCTTCTTTTTTTTTTCGGGGTGGGGGTGGGTACTAGGGATTGAACCCAGAGGTGCTTAACCATTGAGCTGTCGACATCCCCACCCCTTTTGATTGTTTTATTTTGAAACAGGGTCTCCCTAAGTTGCCGAGGCTGGCCTTGAACTTGTGATTCTCCTGCCTCAGCCTCTCAGCCAGTTATTGGATTACAGGTGTGCACTATTATGCCTGGCCCAAGAACGTCTTTCTTAAATGCTATATTAAACTATATTGCTATATTCCTTTTTTTAAAAAACTACATCAGAGACATTTGCAGCTATAAAAGGCTAACCAAAACCACTATTTGAAACCTACTGGGAGACTTATGAGGATTTGGAATACAGAGTGAGTGAACAGAACAAATAATATGTCTGCACCCCAAGTAGCACAGGTGGCTGGCCACCTCCCAGAACAAGGAAGCCTGACTCAAAACAATCCCTTGCCCCTGTGGCCATCCATGGAACCAGACTCTCAGCACAGCAAGAGCTACAAGTGAGGCTATCCCAGAAAACAAAAGATGGTGTGACAGCCAAGCTAAAAAAACTCATCAGAAATAGCCACTGAACTTAGTTGCTTTTGAAAAACTGTTTTGAGGTGTGAAAGAAGTTGGAACCTGGTATATTAAGTCATCAAAATATATATATATAGCATCAGTACCAGGGTATTTGGCTAGAACCTCTCATTTTTATCAATTAAGCAAAAAAAGGAAAAAAATACTAACAACTGATTTGTATGAACTTATCTACTATGTTTACAGTAGATGAAAAGGGAAGCTTTAGAAGACCCAAAAGTCTTATTTGTGCTCTGTCTTCAAATAGAGGGGCCTTACATACACCTGGCCTTGCTCATGCATTAACCCAGCTGAGCAATGCTTTCTAGACATGTCCAGGGGCATTTTGCATTGTGGGTGCTGTCTTGAAAGTGATTCTGTGTAATTGGTTTACTATCTTCCAAGCCCTTGGAAAATGTGGACATTTCTAGAACAATCCCTCACCCCTATGTTCAAGCCATGACCTTTACCTGGGCATAGATTCTCACTGGGTACAGAGGCAGGAGAGTTAGGAACATGGGAGAGCTTGGCTGTTGGTCACAAACCCTCAGACTCCAAACAAATGCCATTTCATGTCTTTGTTCTGTCTTTTGTTTGTTTCTTTCCAAAAGCACCATATTTGATACAAGGTATGGGGAACCATTCTGTTTGGCAGTCTTGTTTCCCAAATCAAATATTGGGCTGTGTGGTCTGATGATACTTTCCTCCCGCTAATTATAAAAATAATAAAATTTGCAGTACATTTGAGCTGTTCTAAGCACTGTTTGTTTCAATAAGATTCTATTCAGTGTGAAGAAGTTGTGCTATCTCTTGTGCTATGTATAAAATATATACATATATTTGTCTTCACTATTCCACATTAACCTGTAGCTATAGGTTTTCATAAATGTATCAATTCTTAGGGGAACCTCAAAGAATGTGGAATGTGCAAGGAACTTTGTTATTTTCCATTTCTGAAAATCATATTTCAAAGTATTTATCTTTATGGGGCTGGGGTTGTGGCTCAGTGGCAGAGCACTTGCCTCGCACATGTGAAGCACTGGGTTCAATCCTCAGCACCACATTAAAAAAAATAAAAACAAAATAAAGATTAAAAAATAAAAAATATTTTTTAAAAGTATTTATCTTTAAAAGCTTCCTTTTTCAGATGGGCGCGGTGGCTCACGCTTCTAATCCCAGCACTTAGGGAGGCTGAGACAGGAGAATCGCGAGTTCAAAGCCAGCCTCAGCAACGGCGAGGCACTAAGCAACTCAGTGAGACCCTGTCTCTACATAAAACACAAAATAGGGCTGGAGACGTGGCTTAGTGGTCGAGTGCCCCTGAGTTCAATCCCCAGTACCAAAAAAAAAAAAGCTTCCTTTTTCATCTGTTTTAAACATAGTAGATTGGTTCGTAAATATCAGTATTTTTTTACTTTTTTGACTTAATTTATAAAAATCTTAACACTTTTATATTCTAATTTAAGCCCAAAACTTATAGCATTAATTTGTTTTACTATTTCAGTTACTATTAGAAATGTTGTGGTCCCTCTTCTTGTCTTGTTTTAAGTGTATAAACAGCATAATAATTTATATCACCACTTTTATATTCCAAATGCCAAGAACAGAGCCTACCTCATATAGCAGACACTCAGGAAATATTTGTTGTATGAAAAATTAATTATGCAGACTGAAAATAGAAGGGAAGAAAATCACCTTTAATTCTATTCCCCTGAGACAAATACTGCCAATTTTGGTTCATTCTCTTCATGCGTTCCCCTGAGACTGCATATGATTCTTAAACATATAAATAGCAACCCTGCCTTTTCAAACCTAATAATGCATGCTATTTATTTGACTAATTTACTGTTATTTTCATAACCTATCATTTTAATGATTGCATAAAAGAATATACCATGACTCAGTTGACCATTCCCCCAGTATTCAGTACTTAGATTGCTTCTGTTTTATTTCTAACCTTTATAAGTAACCAGACTGAAATCTTTACATAGGATGGGCTTTTTGGTTGCCTCTGCCCCTTGAATTATTTCTTTAGGGTGATAATCTAAGAGATGAGTATAGATAAAAAGATACAAACATTTTTTAATGACTTGATGTAAACCCTTACAAATTGCTGTGTAAGAAAATTTCTTCAGTTTACCTCGCTACCCATGAAGTAAGAGTGAACCATTTTTTCACAGAAACAACATAGACTATTGTTGTTGATATGTTTCTTTTACTAATTTAGTAAAAATATAAAATGTCCTGTTTTCTCTTGCATTTCTTTGATTATTAGCTTTTTGTGTGTGTATGTGGTGGTACTAAAGATTGAATCCAGGGGCACTCTACTACTGAGCCCCCTCCCCTTTTTAAATATTTATTTTTTAGTTATAGGTGGACAGAATATCTTTATTTTATTCTTATGTAGTGCTGAGGATCGAACCCAGTGCCTCACGCGGGCTAGGCGAGCGTGCTACCACTGAGCCATAACCCCAGCTCCTACTGAGGCCTTTTTATTTTTTATTTTGAGACAGGGTCTCACTAAGTTGCCCAGGCTGACTTGAACTTATGATCCTCATGCCTTAGCCTCCTAAGCAGGTGGGATTATAAGTTTGTGCCCTCATGCTCAACTTCTGGATTTTTTTTTTTTTTATATTTTTTTAGTTGTAGATGGACACAGTGTCTTTATTTTATTGCTTTGTATGTGGTGCTGAGGATCGAACCCAGGGCCTCACGCATGCGAGGCAAGTGCTCTACCTCTGAGCTACAATCCCAGTCCCAACTTCTGGAATTTTTTTAAAAAAATATTTTTAGTTGTAGATGGACACAATACCTTTATTTTATTTATTTATTTCTATGTGGTACTGAGGATCAAACCCAGTGCCTCACACGTGTGAGGCAAGTGCTTGCTTTACCACCAAGCCACAACCCCAGCTCTGGAATGTTTTTTAACTGGCCTTTTATTTGCTTAGTTTTTGTTAACTTTCCTTGATGTGCAGAAGTTTGAAATTTTTACATAGTCATCATTCCTTCATAATTTCTTTGTTGCTTTTCTAAGCTTAATTATTCTAGTTCCCCCTTGGAAAGCCAGAATCATCTTTCCCTCTTTTACTTTTTCTATGGTTGTTATTTTTCTTTTAATATATAACATGTTTAAACCACATAAGACTTATTTTGATGTGTAATTTTAGGAGTGGGTAAGTAGCATTTCTGTCTCAAAGTTCTCTCCTTCTCTTTATGTCATTTCCTTCACTCTATGTATTCCCTCTTTTTAAAAAATATCATGTTCTATATTCTATAGTAGGATCATATTCTACATTATCTACTGTCAAAATCTGTATTCCTTTTTGGTCCAGTACCACACTGGTTTGAGTTTTGTTGTTTTAAAGCATATATTTCCAGGGCTGGGACTATATAGCTCAGCGGTAGAACGCTTGCCTCACATGCGTGAGGCCCTGGGTTCGATCCTCAGCACCACATACAAAGCAATAAAATAAAGACATTGTATCCATCAACAACTAAAAAAATATTTAAAAAAAAAAAAAGCATATATTTCCAGAGCTAAAAGAACTATACTTATGGGCTGGGGCTGTAGCTCAGTGGTACAGTGCTTGCCTAGCATGTGTGAGGTCCTGGGTTCAATCCTCAGCACCATATAAAAAAAACAAATGAATAAAATAAAGATCCATCAACAACTAAAAAAACATTTAAAAAAAAAAAGAACTATACTTATAAACACATTTTGTAAAAATTCATCTGTAAATTGATAGAACAAATACCTGCTTGTGTCACTCTTTAGATAACGGAATCCTCATTTTCCCAATCTGGAACTTCATATCCCTACCTGGGACTGTGTCAGCACGGGGAATTGTTCCCAGAATCTGTGTCACTATCATAATTTCCATATTCAAGTTTTATTTCACTGTAGCATGCACACATGCACAGGTGTTTTTGTTTTGTTTTAACATTGGAAACGTATACATACTGTGATTAAATCACAAAACCTATTTGAACTTCATGATGCCAAAGATTGTTTCATCACCAAAACTACTACCCATTTTTTAGACAGTTGGATTCTATATAGAAACAGAACAGAAGGGCATGATCAGATTTTTCCTATGTAAAGCTATGAAAATGCCTTTTTAAAAAACAGTATTTTTTAACATATTCAAAGAATTATGCAATCCATTTTCTATGAATTTGCCTAATCTGGGACCTTTCATGTAAATGAGATCATACAATATGTGATCTTTTGTGTCTGGTTCCTTTTACCTTTTCAGGGTTCATCCAAGTTATAGCATGTATCAGTACTTTCTTTCATTTTGTTCTCCCCATGTACTGAGAGTGGGGTTACTGAGTCATATGGTAACTCTGTTTAACTTTTTTAGGAATTGCCAAATTACTGTGGTTCAATGGTAGAGTGCTTGCCCTGCGTGCATGAGGCCCTAGGTTCAATCCCCAGCACTACAAAAAATAAAAAAACCAAAATAAATAAAATAAGAGTGGCTGTACTATTCTTCATTCCTACCAGCAATATATGAGGATTCCAATTTCTCTATATCCTCACCAAAACTTGTTATTATCTGTCTTTGATCACATAGCCATCCTGCTGGGTATAAAATGGCATCTAATTATGGTTTCTGCATTTTTTAAATGTTATTGTATTTTTATACCTTTATTTTATTTGTATTTATGTGGTGCTGAGGATTGAACTCACTACCTCATACATGCTAGGCAGGTACTCTACCACTGAGCTACAGCACCAGCCCTCATTAAGGTTTTTTGTTTTGTTTTGTTTTTGGTATCGAGGATTGAACTCAGAGGCACTCGACCACTGAGCCACATCCTCAGCCCTATTTTGTGTTTTATGTAGAGGCAGGGTCTCTCTGAGTTGCTTAGTACCTCGCTGTTGCTGAGGCTGGCTTTGAACTCGTGATTCTCCTATCTCAGCCTCCCAAAGTGCTGGGATTATATGCTTGGGCCACCACTCCTTGCCCTTATTAAGGTTTCAATTTGCATTTCCTTGCTGACTAATGATGTTGAGCATCTTTCTTTGTGCTTATTGAGTGTGTATAGTTTCTTGAGTGAAATAACTTCAGATCCTTTGATCATTTTTATTGGGTAATTTCTTTCTGTTATTGACTTAGAAGAATTCTTTTTTGGTTCTGGGGATCGAACTCAGCCATGTTTTACCACAGAATTGCATCCACAGCCCTTTCTCATTTTGGGACAGTGTCTTGCAAAGTTGCCAAGGCTGGCCTCAAACTTGGCATCCTCTTGCCTTAGTAGTTGTGATTATAGGCATGCACCACCATGTCCAGCTTATAAGTCCTTTATTTATATATATTATTTGCAAATATTTTCTGTTACTCTGTGGGTTGGTTGTTTTGTTTTCACTTTCTTAATGTCTTTTGCAGCACAAAGGTTTTCATTTTCATGAAAGCTAATTTATTTTTTATGTGTTATAATTTATTTTTTATGTGTTATATTTTATGTGTTTTTTATGTGTATTTTTTGGTGTTATATATAAAGAAGAAATGAATTCTCTACTAAATACCCCAGAGGACCCTAAATAGGACCATGTAAAATACACTCCATTAAGGACAACTAGTGGGTCTCAGTAGAACAAGCCTTCCAATAGTTGTCCTTAATGGGGTGTATTTTACATGGTCCTATTTAGGGTCCTCTGGGCTATCTAGTAGAGAATTCATTTCTTCTTTCCCTCTAAAAGCTTTTATAATCAAGGGCTGGGAAGCATTAGTCTCTCTACCTTACTGGTCCTTATCCTGACCTTTCTTCTAAGATCCTTAGTTTTACCTGGGACACCTGAACTGGAGTAGTCCATGGCAGGATGAAGGCAGATTTCTAGGCATACCAATGGTCAGGGCTCCTTCAGTTCCAGCTCAGTAGCTGAAGCGCTAGGTTAGAAGTTTGGGAAGATCAGAGAGCTATTGCCCAGGCTCCTCCTTTTTTAGCTAATGAGGATTCTGGAAAAGATTGGCCCATCACTAACTGGAATTCCAGAAAGTGCCCCTGAATGTGGATACTCCTGCTGCCCAGCCTTAGGGGACTTGGTTTCTTATGGGCTTAAAATTATATTCCTTCAGGTCTAAGTAAGGGAAGACAAGACAGTCTATCAAAGTAAATATAGTAGAGGTGCGGTTTGAAGCCTAATGCTGTAGGAAGGATGTAGGCGAGTGACAGCTGTCAGTAAGCCTCCCGCCCCTGCTCTGCTTTTAGTGCCTTTGAAAAAAGAACAGCTCAAAGGCTCCATTTTAGAAATTTCAAGATCTAAAAATGTTTTCAAAATAATTTTTCTCTCAAAGGTTTGCTGATAAGCACCAGACTAAAAATAATTCCCCTAATAGTTGGGCCCTTGTTTTCAGAAGGGGGTGTTGATGTCTTTGTGGGTAGAGAATCATTAACCAGGATTCTGTGCTCCTCAGAACAGCACTAACAAGCAGTGCAGGGACCTTTCATTGAGTTCTGCCCATAAACCACAGCCCGTCTGGAAGGTCTGACTTTAGACCATTCAGCCTTGGCAAACATGTACTTCTGCAAGTGCCCTGCAGAAACACAAGCTGATAGACAGGCGCACATGGCAAGGGGAAATGGTTATGTGGTGGCTTCACACCTATCAGACCTGAGACTGGTAGTTCTTTTTCCTGATGCCAGAAATATCACCAAAAAATAATAATCAATTAAAATTTTTACAGTCATTTCTGGATCTTTTCTATCGTCTGAAATTTATCCCAAACACTTCCAATTCTGTTTTAGCACCTTACTTTCCCCCTTTAGTCCTTCTGCTACCGTTACAGTGCAGTTGATTTTTATAGAATGATTATGTTAAAAAAAATGAATAAATGCAATGACTACCACAAAGAATTACTTGGCATGGACATTGACTCTTCCCTTAAAGTCAAAATAGAGTCCATTTGTTTTACAACAGCATTGCCTATACAGTAGCTTTCAACCGTCCACCCTAACCTGCCACTCTCATGTAAACGACAGAGCCAGCATACTCCATCTTTTAAGAAGTGACAGCCCTGGATCCCTGGCACTGCAGAAAATGGGAGGGGGATCTACAAAGCTGCATCTTTCCCAGCCCTCCTCTCTTCCTGATCCCTCTGTACTGTTGTCATCTTTTCTTAGGTTGGGATCTCTTCTGTGAATAAGAGAAAATAAGAAAATTGCCTGTTTTAGGCAATCCAGGTGTGTTTCAGAGATTTAGAGTTAAGAAGTCAAGTAAATATTTTGGCAGCCCAACAAAGGTAAGAAAGGGAGAATGCACCTAATGGGCTTCTCAAATTACAGGCCTGTCTAAACACCGCCTTCCTCATGGGAAGCTGGTCAGGGGCAAAGCCTGCCCTGCTCATCAGCAGCCAGGCTGGTGGAGAAGTGGGCTCCCTTCTCTCCCTGGTGTGGCCCTGAGCCAGGTAGGACTGACTGTTTAACTTTGACTCAGTGTGGCCCAAGAAAAGATACTCATCAGTGAGCAGGAGACATTCTTTAACAGACTGATCATGTTGTTTTCTTTTCCTTGGGGTGGGGGTGGGGTGGGGGGGCAGATCCCAGATAGCTTTTTCTCCCCCTTTAAATTGGAGCCCTGGAGAATGAAACATGGTATCTTGGTACCTTTAGATGACAGGGATTTTCAGTGTAACTGCATCCATCCACAGAATCAGGAGGTAGACAGCTGTGAAAGGGGACCTGGAAGCAGCATGTGGCAGGGCTGCTAGCCTTTCAGGCTCAAGATTTGGGCATCTGAGTGCACCCCGAGTGTGCCAGCCTAGGTGGCTGCTCTGTCCTGTGGTGTAAGAACAGTGACATCCCAAAAGGAAGGAGCTCTGACCTACCAGTGGCGTGTCTCCGTTCACGCTGTGCTTCGTCTCTCTTCTGACAGAAAGGCAGACATAAAAGCTGCCTCTCTTCCCCGCCCTCCCCCAGTGGCTTCCACTGGATCACCTTGGCGGGGCCTCATCCCTAGGAGGGCGGGCCGAGGAGGGAGGAAGGCGGTGGCGGCTGCAGTGGCGGCTCCTTTGATCACCTCCCGCCCTCCCGCCCGGTTCCAGGCCCTGCTGCCAGTCGGCCAGCCAAAAGCCCAGCTCTACTGATCTGATGAGGTGCTGAATAGGACCCGAGGGGCAGTGACGAGTGAGAAGAAAGCCTCGGGAATGAAAAGGAAACCCCGTGAACCTGCTCGGCTTCATTGGCCGGATTTTCCTACCAGGGAGCCGCTCAGTTCCTGCCAGCCTGGGGCTGCCTGCCCCTCACCCGGCCCCTCCTGTCTCCGCTTTTCAGACTCTGTGTGTTTTGTGTTTGAATCACTGCTGCTCTCCCTGGTTCTCAGGCTGGGAACCCACTGTGCCTGTTTCCATGGTCACTGGGAAGCTCTTAGCGCCATGTGCTTCAAAGGGAACCTTTCCCCTCCCAGCGCTGCCTCTGCCTGCCCCAGGCAGGCACACAATGAGTGGCTCCTCCAAGCCAGGCCTCTGACCCGTGCTTGCCAAGAGGAGGACCTTGCCTTTGCCAAGAGAGGCTGTGCAGCCTCACAGAAATACCCCTCTGCAGAGTATGTGGATGTGTACACACTTATGACACATGAGTCTTCGTTCACCCCTTTGTAGATTTTTATATGATGTAGAGATTATAGACTGAAAGAAAGAATGTTGCCCTTTCCCACATCCTCTGTATAGGAGCCTTCCTGAAAGTGGAGAAAAGCGCAAAGCCTAAGCTCCTTGTAGGAAAAGAAGTAGCCTCGTTTTGGTGAGAGTGGGGAGAAAGAAGACTTGGGTTGGGGCAGGTGTAGCAACTGGAAACCAGGTAGCACAGCCTCAGCTAGACTCCTGTCTTTGGAGCCAGCAGAGTGTAGAATCGAGGCAGGTGCCTCTGGCTCCCTGTCCCCAAACTGGAGTGGGAAAGGTGGTGCCTGCTCACTTTTCCAGGGGCCAGAGATGCCTGAGCTGTTGCTCACCCTGTTGAAATTTGTTTTTGCTTATTTGTTCAATGGTGCTAGGAAGTGAAGCCTCTTGTGTCTGCCTGGGGAGAAAGAGGCAATGATTTAGTGGGCGGGGGTGGGGGACTGTTCCATTATGTCGCTGGAATTAAAAGATGGTCATCATCTGAGAAGTTTGCATTTTAGATGCCAAGCCTGCCCCCGAGCTTGGAGCTCACCATTTCACTGCACATCGGGCTCCTCAGTATGTGTAGAAAATTGTATTCTCCACGTTACTGTTTAGTAGTTGTGCTGTGTGGCTTTCTGTGCTTTATAGGGAGGGAAATTCTGGAGCAGTTTCAGATTACCTTTTATTGTTTCTAGAAGAAAATTCACATTGGTGGTGTGGACTCTAGTTTCTACTCATAACTCATCCTTCTGGAAAAGGTTTTCAAAACTTGCAGATGCAAGGCTTATGGAAACTTTGTTACACCAAAATAGTATTTATCTGTCTTCATTGACCACAGTAACATTTTAAGGATAGTCTTTGAGAAAGTCTTATTCCAGGAATTCCAGCATTCCCAAAGATGCCTTTCTGTTGGAACACATATTTAGAGCTCTAAAGCCTACTGCACCTCGCATGCCTGTGAAAAGCTAAGTGAAGAATGATGCTGAATGTCATAATGACAGGCATCGTGATTACATTCCTATTGTGTGCTGGTGATTTTCACACATGATTCACAATCCTTGTAATATCTCAGGAGGGAATGGTATATTAGATTGTTTTATTAACATAAGGATGAGGGTACAGAATGACTTGGGTAATGTGTGTGGTCATGTGGCTGGTCTTGGCAGGTGGGCGCCCAGGGACTGCCCACTGTCTCCCCCTTCCCCTTCCAATGGGCTCTGGAAGTGAGGGCTCCTAGCACCAGTGAAAGATCTTACATGAGGCTATCAATTGTCAGATTACCTTAAACATTCTAAGTTTGGTTAAATTTAGTTACGTGGTTCCTCAGTGGGCACGTGAAAGCCTAATAAGTGAATTAAAAGGCCTACTGAAATAATGCTGTTTCAAGTCACGGTTTTCTCTCATGTAACTTTTTTTTTTTTAATTGACAGAATGCCTTTATTTCATTTGCTTATTTTTATGCAGTGCTAAGGATCAAACCCAATGCCTCACATGTACTGGGCAAGTGCTCTGCCACTGAGCTACAGCCCCTTTCAATTTGCTTTCAGCTGGGTCACACACACCTATAATCCCAGTGATTGGGAGGCTGAGGCAGGAGGATTGCAAGTTGGAGGCACATTGGCAACTTAGCAAGACCCTGTCTCAAGATTCAAATATAAAAACAATTCAGGATGTAGCTCCATGGTAAAGCTCCCCTGAGTTCAGTACCTACTACCAAAAATAAGAATAAGAATTTGCTCTCCATTTTCCCTGTTTGCTCATCTTCCTCTTCTATATAACAGTCTGTTTCTTTCCTTTTAGCAAAAACATCTGAAGTTGTGCCTCTTTCATTTATATGCTAAAACAATAAGGAGGGAATGAGAAGGTGGAATGATTCTCTACGTTTAAAAATGTTATCATCTCTGTATCCCATTTGGTGGGCAGAGTATGTGCTCCCAACTGCTCTTATTCAAGGGAGTTGAATAGTTCCAGGTCAGGTTAGGACACCACAGCCTCTCACTCCAGAGCACTGGGCCATGGCCATGGAGTCTTCTGTGGGTGAGTTTACCAGTTCCCCAGTGCATGCTTTCTTGGAGGTAATAGCTTTGTTCATTCCATGTTCTGAATCACTTCTTCCTGAATTCTTTATCCCACTTAATATGCAGAAATTAATGGTAGCTTGATACTTTAGCTCTCTTAGGTACCAAGCATGTATTTGGGAAAAGGGGCATGAAGTTCTTGTGAACTTTCTGAGTTTTATGTCTTTCCTTCTTCCTAACATTGTACTCATCTAACTTGAGGACTGAAAGAATGAGAACCATTTTCTCTCTATGTGCTCTCTGATAAAACTCAGTGGGGAGAGGCCTGGCACAGCCTTGGTCTCATTCAGATCCCTGCAGGAGGAATGTCAACTGGTGATGGCTCTTGACTTGAATTTCATGGTTCTTCAGAAGAGGATCATTGGTTTTTTCATCACATACACCGATGACTGTCTTGTGTGTAGCTTACTAGAAAATTGGGAAAGTTGGATGTTTCTTACCACTTGCAATTTATTCTCCAAATCATTTATCTTGTTTGTCCAAATTCTGTGGCCAAGGTAATCTAGGTAGCCACTTAATTGTTTTGTTAACCAAGAGGGCTTATACAGCTAATGGACTAGGGTTTGTAATTTAAGATATGGATGTGTCTAGGATACTTAATTTAGTTGATGTCTCAGAATCAGGGCTTTCCACACACTCCTTTGCCCTGGGTGTCCTGGTCCCTTGATGTCTAGCAAGCAGCTTTGGCATGCCCATGGTGCTCTGGCCTCCTGCTTGGGCCATTGTAGGGAGGGAAGGAAGCGGGACAAGCTCCTTCGGGTCTTGATTTAGACATCACTTTTTCCTGAAAGTTTTTCTGGATCAGCAGCATGGCATCAGGGATGGCTCCACAGAAGAAGTGAAAACTCAAGCTTTCAAGAATGAATGGGCTTGGGGTAAAGAAGGGATGGGGAAGGAAATTCCAGAAGTGGGGCCAGCAGGAACATAAATAACACATATTCCAGAACCAGCATACTAGGCCTGAGAGTTCGAGCAAGCACAAGAAGATCCCCTTGATAAGGAAAGCATTGCCAGGGAACGCAGAAGAGGAGTGTGAGGTGGAGGGGAGGGGGGCGGGCTCCCAGCAGAGGGAACAGGATGTGCTTCAGCCTTGAAATAGCTTGCCTATTTCTGGACATTTCTATGGTATTGCTGTTCTGTGGCAATTTAAGTAAAAAAGGAATAAAACTTTGCAATGTATTCGAGACCTTCAAACTCAAAACCCAAGAGATTTTTTTTCTTTTATGGTGCTAGAGGTGGAACCCTGGGCCTCACACATGTTAAACATACACTCTACCCCTGAGCCACATCCCCAGCCCAAATCCAGTTTTTTACATGCAGGAACCAATGTGGTATGTGATAGAACTTGCCAGTCAACATAAAACACAAACAAGGCTCTAGTTTCCCTCCTCTGTGGTGTTAATTATTTACCCTGACTCCTCTCTTCTCACACTTTTAAAAATTGTGGTTAAATATACTTAACATGAGAGTTTATGGCATTAAATACATTCACAGTGTTGTATGGCCATCATCACCGACCATCTCCTTCAGCTGAGACTCTACTCATTAAATACTCATTCCCTGGTTCTGCCTTCCAGACTTTCCCTAGCAAACACCATTCTGTTTTCTGTTTCTGTGGATTTGACCACTTTAGGTACCTCATATGAGTGGAATCATGGTATTTGTCCTTGTGACTAGCTTCTTTCACCTAGCATAATAATGTCATCAAGGTTCATCCATATTATAGTGTGTATCAGAATTTTCTTCCTTCTTATGGTTGAATATGTATTCCATTGTATGTATATGTTGCATGTTAATTATTTGTTCAGCCATTGGTCAGTTGGGTTGCTTCCACATTTTGGCTATTGTAAATACTTACGAACACGAGTGCACACATGTTCAAGTCGCTGCTTTCAATTCTTTTGGGTATATACTGTACCTAGAAGTGGGATTGCTGGCTCGCTTGGTGGCTCCACTTTTTTTTTTTTAATTTATTTATTTTTTAGTTGTAGGTGGACAGAATATCTTTTATTTTATTCTTATGTGGTGCTGAGGATCGAACCCAGTGCCTCATGCGTGCTAGGCGAGCACGCTACCACTGCGCCATGACCCCAGCCCTGGCTCCACATTTAATTCTTCGAGGAAGCACCGTACTGTTTTCCACAGTGGCTCCACCATTTTATTTTCCCATCAGAAATGTAAGGGGTTTTACTTTCTCCATATCCTGTTACCATTTCTTTTCTGGTGTGTGTGTGTGTAAAAAAGTCATCTTAATGAGATAAAGTTTTGATTTGCATTTTCCTAATGATTAGTGATGTTTGCATGTTTGTTGCCCATTTGTATATCTTCTTTGGAGAAGGACTATTCAAGTCTTTGCCCATTTTTTAATCAAATTGTTTTTTGGTTTTGAGTTGTAGGAGTACTTTATATATTCTGATATCAATCTCATGTCTGATAGGATTTGCAAATGTTTCCTCCCATTCTGTGGGGTGCCCATTCACTCTGTTGACAGTGTCCTTTGATGTACAGATATTTTTCATCTTGATGAAATTCACGTTATCTATTTTATTCTTTTTATTGCCTACGCCTTTATGTTTCTTCTTTTTCTTTTCTTTTTTTTAACTCCTTAATTGATCCTCACCTAGTAATTTTTTTTCACACACAGAAGATTGCACAAACATATCTTCCTGCTCAGTCTTGGTTTATCATTTACTGTTGTCTTGAGAATTCCAGAAAGGAAGACAGTTCTTGCTTCTTGGGCCAGGCTCCCAGTGTCTTGATGTGTTAGAAGATGGGCTTTTGTGGACACAAAGAATGATAAGGGACCGCACTGGCTGCAGGGGTCCAGCAAGCTGGCTGCACTATTCTGCGGTCAACCTCTTGCAAATGGGGAGCTGCTGTCCATCTCCATGGCCAGCTGCCACCAGCCTCATGGTGTGAATGGCAAGGAAGTAGGGACTGGCGGCTGGCCGAAGTCCAGGATGCAGGCTTTGCTGGCCAAGAACCAAGGTGGAGGGGGAAAAACACTCCATGTCCGAGAGAAATAAATGCCAGCTCCAAGACCTATAATTCTCAAGTTTAAAAAAATTAAAAAAAAAAAAGATTTTTCAACCAAACTGTGCTTTTATCTTTGGTTCTGAATGGGAGATTGTTCACACAGCTAAGCTGGCTGCAGAAGCCAGGCCAGTTAAAACAATATGTAGGCAGCACTCCTCCAAGTAACCAGAAACTGTTGGCTCAAAGGAACCCGAACAGAGGAACCGACCTGCTGGGAGACGTTTTCCAAGTAACTCCAAGCAACTGCCTGAATGTAAATCCTCCTGCTGGGGAATGGCACTTTGGCAAATGAAGACCCTAATTAGAGATGGAAGGGTTTCTATTTTGTTTTTCTTTAATCCTTACCCTGGGGCTTTTGCAGGGCCGCCATGTCTCTGCTTGTGTGCAAAGAAATTTCCAGCTTCTCTTTGTAACAAGATCCTCTTTTGGGAAAGCAGCAACAAGCTGACAATGTGGGCCCACCACAGCCAAGGGACCCTGCAACCAGCCTAATCCAAAACAAAAGACCTCGGGCTGGGCCAGAGTGACTGGGTCACCTGGATTGGCCTATCGTTTGAAGTTGTTGGCCAAGTTTGAGTTTATGCTGCCCATACCCAGGAGACACCCGAGTCCATGCTTAGACTGCAGGCGAAGCTTCTTCACTTGCAGAGGAGAAAAGAAGTGTGAGCAAAATGCAAAGTGGGGAGTGAGAACTGTAGCCCTCAGGTGCCAAAGCCATGGTAGAATTAAAATGGACAGCAGGACCCACTTTATTTCTTCAGCCTTCTACATAATTCTTTGGCTCTTAGATATAGTGAAGCATAGAGGTCTCTTTGAAATTGATGACCCTTTAGTTCTCAGAATATTCAGAAGTACCCCTTAGGTAGCGAACATGCTGTGCTGGTGTTTTGTTGTAGGTGTTTCATTGACCTGCCCAGTATCCATAGGGACATAGAATGTCCGATTCCACTCAAGTTTATTTCTCTGTGGCCCTGCAGATGAACAGAGCTTCTCTGGGCCAAAAGTATCAAGCTGCCGGTAAATATAGAGCCACTTTTAGATAGTTCTAGATAACTAAAGTGAATACTGGTGACATGCCCTTCAGTCTTTCTGAGTTGGCTTGGTGCAGGGCTTCCAAAACTTATGAGGAGATGGGGCTAGGGTGTGGCTTAATAGCACTTTGGGTGCCCATGTGCACACACACAACTTTGAAGGGAAATTTGCATGTTTTTGAGTTAAGCATCTGTTCTATGCAGAGCTCTGGGCTTGGCTCTGTCTAAACAGTCCTTAAAATTCACAGTCGTAGGAGCTAGTCGTTATGCTACTTGAAAGATGAATACTCAGAGTCTGCAAAGGGCACCTACCTGCGGATACCAGTCACAGCTCTGTCCAGGTCCCAAGTTTGGTCCAGGCCTCCTGCTTTTTCCAGGCCATCTCAGCTCTTCTTGGCACATCACTTCTGCCCTTTGGGTTAGTTGAGCCTACAGTTGGTGGTTGTTCCAGTTCTGCATATGTGACAGGACATGTGGACAGATTTCTCATCGATCATCTGCTTCCTCCCAGTGTTGAAGCTCACTGCTGCCAAAGAGCCACCCATTCCTGGTTGCCACATGCTAGAAGAATACATGTCTGCTGCATTTATTTCCCAGAAGTCCTCAGTTTGTTCATACTGTCTAAAGTTAGCCTTCAGGGAATCCCAAGACATTTGTTTTTCAGTCTATACTTGTGGTCAGACCACTTTGGCTTGTTGGAGAAAAGTGGCCCAGTCTGTGTGCTGCCTGGCACAATGGTGACTGTGAAGAATCCCTTCTGTGCTAGTGACCATCCCGGTTCCAGCTTCTCATTCTTGGTTTAATTTTTAGGGGCTTCTAGAAACTACAGAAAGTTATTGGGAAACACATCCAGGTCTAAAAAAGCAAATTTTTTGATGCTGCATTGATTCTTCCAAAAAGATAAGCAAAACAACATTACCTACCATGTGTCCTTGATTTTATTCTGTTGCTCTTTGTGATGCCATTAACTAAGGGGTAAATGGCAGAGTGTGGTGGCAACTTTTGCCCCTTGGTTATTATCTGAAACCTTTGCCAAGTTACACTCGTAGCTCATCCAAAAGTTGTATCAAACTAAAATGAGGGTGGGAGGGAGTCTCTGACCATTCACCTGTCAACTTACATTTGTGCCTAATGAACAACTTAGATCATTCCTTTGTAAATTTGTGATGACAGTGACTTTGGAAAGGGACTCAGGTCGAATATCAAATTCTGTCACAGCTTTTTGGATTACCTCTATAGGCCATAAAAGCATGAGTATATTGAGTAAATGGAATAATCCTGGATTTATGGCAGTTCTGCTTTACTACATTAGCAGGAGGAACTAGGTGGGGCGGACCTGGCACCTGGTTAGAGCACTGTGGGCATCACAGAATATTGATAGTACCCTTTGCAGGATAGCCTGCATTACTAACAATGTTAAAAATGTCTCCATGGTCAGAGAAAATAGTGCAAAAGTCTTAATATCATCCTTACATATCTTTTCCCTGCATTTTTCCTTCTGCTCTGGTCATTTCTGTGTTACTATAAAGTCACACAGCCATTCCAAGTGCTGCTGTGACAACAGTGAGAATCCTCATCAAAATCTTCTCTACAGAAAAAAACTGAGAAGCATCACTCTAATTGTCACCATTGGTTTTCTTCCTTTTGAGTTATGTGCGTGTCTACCACCCCACCACCCCTGCTTAGTAGTGGGCATAATTGAAGTCAGTGATTGATGCCCTGCATCTCCTGATAACAGCAGCCCCCTGGCTTGCTTAAGTTGCAGTGCAGGCTTGGGTTTTGTGATTCCTGAATGTAAATAGGATCCCTAGGTCAAGAGCAGTTCAGCAGCTGCCACTCCATGGCACAGAAGCTAGGCTCACAGTCTGTCTGTCTTTCTTTCTTTTATTGGTATCAGGGTTTAAACTCAGGGACACTTAACCATTGAGTCACATCCCCAGCTCCTTTTCGTACTTTATTTAGAGACAGGGTCTTGCTGAGTTGCTTTGGGCCTCGCTAAGTTGCTACGGCTGGCTTTGAACTTGCGATCCTCCTGCCTCGTCCTCCCAAGCTGCTGGGATCACATGTGTGCACCACCACTCCCGACTTCACGGTCAGTCTTGCTGCAACCCTCTGTTGGAGGAGGTAGGGATGCCCTGGCCTCCCAGCTTTCCCTAAAAGTAACATGGATGCAATGAGCTTGGCTAAGTGGCTCCCTTTGGAAGATCAGTGTAGAACAGGCTAGTCCGTGGAATTTTTCTTATGTTTATTGGGCTTCCATAGCCCAACGCAGTGTCCTCGTCACTGCCTAAAGAGGTGAAAATAGACAAGTTCCCTACCTTCATTGGCCTCCTGGTTAGTAGAGGAGATGCAGAGACAACCAACATGTAAACACATAATAGGGTCACTACAGATTGTGATGTGGCTGTGAGAGTGACAGACAGAGTGAGAAGTTAAGTGGAGAGTTGCTGCCTTGGGCTGAGGACCTGAAGTCAAGGTTCCTGGAAGAAGGAGGGAGACACCACCCAGCCTGCCCCACATCAGAGCTTACCACCTCCGCTCTGTCACACGTTCTTCGGCACATCTGCTGCTTGAGGTGTGCTCCATTGCTTCCTGTCATTCCTGTCATTTTCAAACCCATCAAACAGCACTTTGCTACCATATTAGGTATTAGCATCTGCCAAGTAATGAAGACACTCAAGACTTATGGAAAGTTAGCTGCTTTATTTTAGGTATCTTGCTACTTATCTGCTTGACTATTTTGTGACAATTGCTTTTAAATTCTCTGAAAGATGCATAATATGCTGTGTGAGATACAAGGTTTTATATATATGTACAGGTATATAGATACAGATGTATACCTTTATTTTACTAATAATTGCCTAAAACTTATATTTTGCATTGTTTTAATGCTTAGGGTAGCCTAACAAGTCCAAAGCTTAATTGAAATCCGGTCTTGGTATTTTGCTTTGAGTTCATATTCTTCCTTCCAGACTTCTCTCTCTCTCTCTCAATGACTTTAAGAAGGGAAGGAGTGGAGCTGAGGATGTAGCTCAGCCCTGGTGTGCCTGCCTAGAATGTGGGAAGCCCTGGATTCCATCTCCAGTACTACAAAAGGGTGGAGAAGGGAAGGAAAGGGGGAAGAAGAAAAAACAGATCAAAACTAAAATTTGGCTGATGAGGCTTGTATCTTACACCCTGAACTAAATAATGTTGCAAGAGTTTAAGTGATCATTACTAAATGATGTCACTGGCACTGGGGAAGGTCATTGTCACAGATCATGCAGACTGCCTAGTGCATTGACCTCATGTTCATATGAAAATCGGGAAACCAGACCAACAAAGTGTCCCCTTGTCCCCTGACAGATGCTTTTGGGAAGGTGAGGTAGTATTTGTGCTCCTTGAAGGATGATGAGAGCCTAAGATGGGTTGTGATAGGTTAGAGAACCTTCTCCTTAGACTTAGGCTGGAGGTGCTCACGAGTGTCGCAACGGGGTGCTCAGGGGTACACTTCATCTCTGCCTAACATTTTCACTCAAGAGATCTGAAACAGGAAGGAGAAGTAACACTTTTCTAGATAGAACGGTTGTCTGCTTCTGATACTCAGCAGTGATTCTTTGACCCTTACTTGTGGTCTTTGGGGCTGGGCCAGTGAGAGGCTGAGACAAGAGACAGCCTGACTCTGGAGCCCCCTCATTCATTTCCATTCCTGAAGGTGGGATGTTTTCCAGATGAAGGCCAAAGATGTGAGGCATTGGCTGCCTAGGTTATACCTGGGCATAGTATTATAAAATATAAATTAGTTGCCAGTACTTTGGTTGGAAGGTTCAATGTAACATCCACACATATCCTGAAAAATCAGAAGGTCTGGCAGCACTGGTGCCCCAGCTGACTGGAGAGTGCCCACCCGGCAGGTGCACTGCCAGTTTCCACTGTTCTCTGCCCGTCTTCCTCACACTGCAGCAGCACGTGCCTTGCTGTCAGTCTTATAAGAAGCCCCTGTGGGAAACTGAATTTGTGATCTCTGTTGCACGATCACTGCTCAGGGAATACCATCAGGTCGTCTAGGAAGATTGAGTGAATAAAGTACGAGCATGACAGGCACAGGGGTGCATGCCTGTCATCCCAGCAGCTGAGGAAGCTGAGGCAGGAGGATCACAAATTCAAAGCAACTTAGTGACACCCCGTCTAAAAAGTTTTTTGTTTTTTGGTTTTTAAGTTGGGGGGCTGGCGGGACTGAGGAAGTGGCTCAGTGGTTAAGCACCTCTGGGTTCAACCTCTGGTATAAAAAAAAAAAAATGTGAGCACAAATCAATTTTCTGACCATCAAACAATAAATCTGAAACAGGACCCAAGATGGTTTTGGATTAACAGTCTTCTTTTATGGCTCCGAGTTCATCAAGCACTGTAAGGCTATGTAGGATAACCATATCATTTGTCATCCAAGTTGAGGCACCTTAAAGAATATAAGGGAAAGCTGTTGTTAGTTATGGTGGGAGAACAAGTGTAAACTGGGGCTGTTCTGGACATGTAGCCAACCTAGGTCTGTAGACATGAGAACAGGAAATTTGCATTCCATTACCCAGGGTGAGTGCAAGAAGCACTCTATGAGAGGGGCTTGCACAGAGGCTACACTATTATGGAGATGGTCCTGGAAAAGTAGGACAAGGCATTGCAGAGAAAGGGTGTATTGTTGAGCATGAGAAGGGCTTTCAGAGGTAGATGAGGGTACAGGAGAGCTGTTGAGGTAAAAAAGAATAACATATTTTCACCTCAAGAATAACCTTTTGGCTGGGGATATAGCTCAGTTGGTAGAGTGCTTGCATCTCATGCACAAGGCCCTGGGTTCAATCCCCAGCATCACCACTGAAAAAACAAAAAACCAAAACCAAAACCAAAAAAAACCTGGGCATGACAATACAGGCCTGTAATCCCAGCAGCTTGAGAGGCTGAGGCAGGAAGATCATGAATTCAAAGCTAGCCTCAGCAACTTAGGGAGGCCCTAAGCAAATTCAACAAGACCCTATCTCTAAATAAAATATACATATTTTTAAGTCAGGGGGTGTTGCTCAGTGGCTAGCACCCCTGGATTTAATCCCCGGTACCCAAAATAAATAAATAAAACGGACTTTTTTAACCACCACCCAAAAATAGTAATAATTTTTTCTGGGAAGGAGGGTGCAGGGATTGAACCCAAGGATGTTCCAGGTTGCTTAGTCACTGAGCCACATCCCAAGCCCTTTTTTATTTTGAGACAAGGGTCTCACTGAGTTACCTAGGGCCTCGCTAAGTTGCTGAGGCAGGCTTTAAACTTGCCATCCTCCTGTCTCAGCTTCCTGACCCTCTGAGGGATTGCAGGTGTGTGCCAGCATGCCTGTCAAGAATAACCTATTTTTAAAAATATTTTACCACTGTTGTTATTATTTTTTGTAGGTGTAGATGGACAGCATGCCTTTATTTTATTTGTTTATATGGTCCTAAGGATTAAACCCAGTGCTTCACACATGCTAGGCCAATGCTCTGCCCCTGAGCTACAGCCCCAGCCCTATTTTTAACAGCCAGAAGATCTGTATTCATTTTTCAGAAATGGCAGGACTATGTGGCTAGAGCACACAGTGCCTGGAGGCAGATGGGGGAATGATGGAGGCCAGGTGGGCTGAATTCAAACTAAGCTGAGTCTTGAACATCACATGAGGAGTCCAAACTCAAGTCTGTAAAGGACTAGAGGATAACTCTGGGCATTATGTATGGGATGAACTGGAAAACAATTAGAGAAACTTGCACAATATGAGAGTTTCTCAGCTCACACGGTGATGGTTCCATAAGCCTGGGTTTAGGAGAAACTTGAGAACAAAGCAACATAAATAGGATGATGGAAAAGCAGAGTGGACAGTGCAGGTGAGGCAGCACAGGTCTATCAGTTAGTTTTTGTTGCATAGTGAACTGCCCTTCAAACTTGGTATCCAAAAAACACTTGTTTTATCTGCTTGTGATTTAGTTGAGCAGTTCTAGTCTGGGCCAGCATGGGTGACCTCTGTGGTCAGTTGGTGGTTCAAACTGGGCCCGAATGAGATAGGATGGCACCGCTCCTGCTTGAAGCCTCCTCACCTGGGACAGCTGTGTTCTCTAATACCCTAGATAGACTAACCTAGGCTCTTTCACATGGAGGTCTCAGGGTTGCCAGCAGCAAGAGAGGGCAAGCCCAAGGCACAAGCACTTTCTAAGCCCTTGCTGGGTTATATCTCAAGCTTGGGTTATATTCGTGTCCCATTGGCCAAAGCAAGTCACATGGCCAAGCCCAGCTTCAAGAGGAAGAGAAATAAACTTCATTTCTTGCTAGGCAGAACCACAAAACATTGTGGCCATTTTCTTCAGTCTACTCCAAGGAAGGTGAATTCTTCTAACACTTGGCAGAAGATACTTGATTCTTGAGGTCTATCATGTACCTTCCAGTTGAGTCACGAAAGATGGATGACCATAGGAGAGCATCTTCAACTTTGAAGACTTACGTACTTTTGGAGATGATTTCAGTTCTCCAAATGAAAGCAGAAGTGTAAAGTTAGGGCAGCGAAAAACAGTACAACTTACATGCATCACACCACACTGAAGCGGTTACTAAAGGAACAGATAACATGCAGGTCAAACTTCAAATCTGAGTCCCCTTGCTCAAAGCAGTATTGCCGGATTTGCAGCAGTCAGTACCTTAGTGCCATCACTCATTGAAGGACAGATCAAGTAGTAATCATAGCTGGCATGAATTGTGGCACTTGGCATATGCCCAAACTATGCTAAGCACCTTACAACTATAAACTGTTTGATGCCATTAACAACCCTATAAAGAATCATCACTATTCCAGTTCTACAGATAAAGAACCAGCATCAAATATTAAGTGATTTCCCCAAGGTTGTCTATTAGTAAATGATAGAATAAGAAATAAAAAATTTGGTCAGGCCACTGAGCTCTTCTGATAGTGGGCAGCAAGTGTACACACACAACTGATCGTTCTTATCTCCATGAAGTATTCTCTGTGTGTACTGACCTAGGATCTGCCTGCTTCCCACAGGCCTGGTGGGTTCCGTCCTGCTGGCCAAACTTAGCCATTCATCCAGATTTGTTGAGTAAATAAAATACTGAAACTGTTGTAGGTATCAGAAGGCAGTATTATCTTCTCGGTCTGGATATTTTTTAAATTGGCTTTAGAATTTTCCTATATTAACTAAAATTAATGTCATGCATATGATAAAGGATTATCATAGATTTGCTTTTGAGCAATAAGGGCAATAATGGGAAAATAATAGTTGTGGATTCTCCCCCAGCCCCAGTGTTTTTTAAAAAATATCTTTGTTGAAGAGATAAATGATAGTATGACGTATAGAGATTGATAGTTTGACCTGTACACAGGTCCATGAAACCATCACTACAATCAAGGTGAAGATCTGTCATTCCCCAAAAGTTCCCTCCATTCCTCTTTGTAATCGGTCCCTCCCGTCCTTTCCAGTCCCCAGATAACTACTGATCTGCTCTTTCCTATTATGTATTAGTTTGCATTTTTTAGGAATGGGATCATATAATATGTATCTTTAATGTGGCTTTTAGCATAATTATTTTAAGAGTCACCCATTTTGGTGGTGTCAGTAGTCCATTTCTTTTTATGACTTTTTAAGTCTTAAGTAAAAAGAGAAAATGCTGCCTTTTTTTACTCTGAACTTGGGCCAGAACTACTGAAGTTACTTACAAATTGTACATTAACCATCCAATGGCAGTGATGAGTTAATCTGTAACTTCATCTGTTAGCTGTTAACATGACTCCCAGGCGTAACCTCCTCTTGACTGTCAGATGCTGATTCTAGACACACTTTCTCTAAAGGTGAAAACTGAAGTAGTGCTGAGGGCCTTGGGGAAGCCAGTATTTCTGAGTCTTGGT
>PVHX01015767.1:0-27624 GCA_004024805.1 Geosciurus inauris
TTGGTGCTGGAGATTGAACTCAGGGGTACTCGACCACTGAGCCACATCCCCAGCCCTATTTTGTGTTTTATGTAGAGACAGGGTCTCACTGAGTTGCTTAGTGCCTCGCCATTGCTGAGGCTGGCTTTGAACTCGCGATTCTCCTGTCTCAGCCTCCCTAAGTGCTGGGATTACAAGCTTGCGCCACCGTGCCCGGCTTCTCTGTCCTATAGTTCCTTTTGCATATTCATAATTTAATTTTAATATAATTGTTCTTATTTCAACATACATACATTCATTTTATATATACATACTAAAATGTAATGTTCCCTGAGATGACAAAATTTATTTCACTTTGTTTAACCTAGCATTTACCAAATATTCTTGACCTGAAAATTACTAATATATAATACATCAACACCTAACAGAACAATCATCAAAGAAGTACATTTTGATGACTGCTACTAGAGAAATCTAAAAGTGATTGGCTCATAAATATCTGAACAAATAGAGAAATGCTGTTGCTAAATGTTCTCTAAGGAGAAATGTGTATGCATAGATGTGTTTTTATTACTGACATTCATAGGAATAAAAATCAGAATTTATTTTAGTCTACTGTTAAGATCTTCCTTATATACACACTAACATAGTATTTTATTATTATGTTAACTGTTACATAGCTTACAGCTAGAAAGCAGAAAAAATTCTTATATTTGTGTATATATATGAACATATAAATATATATGTATATATATTATTTATAGAATATTTATATATTATATATATTTCTGCATAGATCTATATAAAAATTCAGTTTCTCATGAGAAAGAGGTAGAGATAAAAATAGTGAAACTCCTGTGCTCACATAAAGGCTGTAGAAGATTGGAGGAAGGCTGAGGCTGCAGGCTGCTGCTTTGAGTCATGAAGGTGCTAACTATATAAATAATGTTGAAAGATTTCTCCTTTCATACAAATACAAAGATCAGTGATGCTAGAGCTTCCTGGTAGCAGAGCCACAATGTAGCAAGATCCATGAGTGGGGATTAATATCAATGGACTTCAACCAATTAAAACTGCAGCTATGTGAACGGACCACACAGATCAAAATATACTATTTCAAAGGGCATGGGTATAAGCTGTGAATGTAAGGACAGCAGTCATGAAGATCAAAGTAGCTACACCTGACCAACCAGTCTGCTGCCGTCCTTTTGAGGTAGCCTCAATCTGAGTTGACTTAGTCTCCTGTAAATGACCTTTATGCAAGAAGGTTGACGTGGTCATTCAGAATTGGTCATGTTAATTTTATCACTTCAGACTAAAGTTGAGCAAATTATTTAGGAAATTAACTTTTTTTAAAAGACTAGATATGTTAGGACAAAATTACTATATTAAACATTTTATATGTTAAATTGGCTATTTAGCAGATTTATCACAATGTAAAGTCACACTTCTTCTGAAGTTCACTATTATTTTTCTTTCTGACTGGAAAGAATGTCAATTCCTATAGTCAAGTCTGATTATAGTCTAAAAAGCCAGGAGAGATTTAAGGGACTGAGGGAAGAACTTTACTGTAATCAATAGTGTTAGCTAGCCACAGATACAACCATAAATGTTTATTATCTCACAGTATCTGAGGGTAAGAGATCCAAATGTGTCTTAGCTGGGTGTTTATGTCTTAGCGTCTCTCAGGAGGCTGCAATCAACATGGCTTCCAGGAATGTTCCGGACTGAAAGTTTACATCCCCAAAACATTTTTATGTTGAAACCCTATCCCCAGTATGATGGCTTTAGTAGGTAAGCCATTTGGGAGGTAATGAGGATTTTATGAGGTTATTAGGTATAGCCCTCGTGTCCGGGATTAGTGCTCTTATAATAGAAGTCACAGAGAGCCTGCTTCTCTTCTCTACTCTCATCCCTGTGAGGAAGTATTAAGAAGTGGGTATTCTACAACCCGGAAGAGGATCCCTGCCAGTATTCATCCATGCGGTTTTTTATCTTGAACTTCCAACCTCCAGAACTTTGAGAAATAAATTTCCATTGTTCATTTACTATTCAATTTATGGTATTTTTTCATTGCAAATAGACTAAGACAGTTGTTGTCATTTCAAGGGTCAACTAAACAGCACTGTTTCTAGATCCACACATAGGGCTTTTGGTTCTCAGATTTATGTTCCAAATCACAACACAAGTGAGCAAGGTTTAGATCTGCTTCAGAGCTCAGTCATGTGGGACTCTTCATGGGCTACCTTCAGGATGAAAAATTTAACTTCTAACAAAAGAAGTAATATTATAAAGAGTGAGGGAGAACACTCAAGACAGAAGACATAGACTTTAAAAATGACTATGACCAATGTCAGTACTGATTATACAGCACTTCTCCTTACATTCTATTCATCAGAAATAAGTCAATTTAATTTCTTCTCTCAATCAAGGGGACAGGATTAGACAATGCCAGGGAATGAGGGTCATCAGGGCCTTCTTAGTGACTGCCTACCATATGGAGAAAATGAAATAATTCAGTCCTCAAGTACTGATTTGATCATGAGAACACTGGTCTCTTGACAAGTTTACATTCAGGCATCTATTTCTAGGAATAACTTATAGCTTACTAATTGTTTTTTCGGACAGTAATCTTTTGGCATGGTTTAAAAACATGATTGAGGTGTTATAAGCAGAACCTAAATAAGTATTGTATGGGGAATATTTTAGCATAATGAACACAAGATAGGACTCTTTGAATTTATTATGGAGCAAATTATAAGTTTATAAATTTTAACAATGACATTTCAAAATTTTTGCTACATGGCATAACAGTAATATTTTTGTCCTGTAAATACTGGTAGCTGAATGTGTGCTATTTGTAACCTTTTCAGTATTGACATCAAAAGATCAAAATTTGCCCTCTCGAGAGACGAAATTGACATTTTGAAGGTTCACTCTATAGAACCATAATATAGACAGAGTCCTTCAGCTTGATATTGTTTTTAGAAAGCATCTGCTTCAATTGAGGGTATTTCAATGAAACAATTTCTTATTAAAGTTAAATTTTAAAAATTATCTTAAAATCATTTGGTTTGGTGGCTACTAAACTTGTTTTTGAGTGGCAAAGTGGGAAAAGGATGGGCTTACCATAGGGATTAGGAAATGGAAAAACCCAAAAAGGTAGTATAATTAGTATGTTTATACAAACAGCGAAGGAGATGCCCAGAAGACAAAGAAGAGAGAACTAAAGAAGACTGGAAAGCCTTGATATCAGAAATAGTAAGCAGAAGTTGATGGCTCACATAGGGCCTTGATGTGAGGTACCAAATCAAGTAGTGTAGGCTCAAGTGATGAGATGCAGTTGAAGAGTCATGAGGGCAAAAGTGGCCTGTTTGGCTTGTCTTTTTGAATGTATTAATCAGGCTGCCCTGTTGAGAATAAATTATAAGGTAACAAGAATAGACAAAAGGGCCATTTGGAAGGCTATTGCAATAATGCAAGTAAGAAATGATAATGATTTGGACATGAGGCTACTATAAGCTCTATGTCTTAGTATTTTTTGTGGTGCTATAACAGAATAATGGATGCTAAGTAATATGTAAAGAAAAAAAAGTTTATTTGGCTCATGATTCTGGTGGCTGAAATTTCCAAACATCATGATACTGGGCAGGACTGATGGCATCATGGAGGAGGCATGAACAAGAATTATAAATAGGGCTGGATTATAGTTCAGTGATAGAGTGCTTGCCCAGCATTGTGAGGCACTGGGTTTGATTCTTAGAACCACATCTAAGTAATAAAATAAAATAAAGGTCCATCAAGTTGGAGCTGTACCTCAGTGGTAGAGCACTTGCCTAGCACTTTTGAGACACTGGGTTTGATCCTCTGTACCACAGAAAAATAAAATAAAATAAAGATGTCATGTCCATCTACTACTAAAAATTTTTAAAAAATTAAATATGCATCAACAACTAAAGATATTATTCTTATAAAAGAGTTATAAAGAGTATGTGTGGAAAGGTTCATATAGCAAGAGAGGGAGTAAAGGAGTAAGATAGTACAGTTTTTCTCTTTTATAGCAACCTGCTCTAGCGGGAACTTGAGATGAACAAAAATCCTTTCCCTTGTAAGAGTGATGCCACTATGACAATAATCTCCCATAAGTGCCACACTACCTTAATAACATTACATTGGGCATTAATCCTCAACATGAGTTTTGGCAGGGACAAATCACATTCAGGCGATCATCTAAACTATCCTCCAAAGCTGGAGCATGTCAAAGATAAAAGATACAGAAAAGTGGATATAAATTAGGACAGTCCTAGGCAAACTAGACTATGTAATTGTCTTACATCCAGCTCTGATAACCATCTTTCTTTTCTTGCTTATATTCCACAGCAGCATAGGAAGTATCTACTAGACTGTAGTTGTCCAGATTTGGAGAGGATGGGCTCTGTTATGGTCTTAGAGGCTCAAATTTTCACTAGGTTTTATTATCATAAGTTCAGATACTAACACTTAGGAGTTGAAGGGTCAGACACAGAATCTCCTTGTTCACTTGTGTCTACTCTTGGTTCCTGCCATTCTCATCTCTGAACCTTAGCCTGAAGTTTGAATCTCTTCTACTTATGGAAACAAGTCATGTGGGAAGAACTCAATTTTCCCTATTCATGTGACATTCAACAGTCAGATACATACGGTTTCCATTCACTGGTTTGGTAATCATGACTTTGTAGCTCAAATGAGCACATATTGATGCCCATTATAGGAAAAAGAAGGGTGACTAAAAACACACTAGTAATTTATACTGTCATTCACATAACATGGACCAAAACAAATGCTTTTATAGATGACATCATTTTCAGCCAAGATTCGCATAGCAAGAAAAACAGTAGATGGGGTGACAAATCAGTTCTCCCAATGCCTCCTCTACTGGACTCATTGTTTGATGGTGTCTTTACAAACACTAAATTTTATTGTTCTTTTCTTAGTTTTGTCTTCAAAATCCTATCAAGTAATATGGGTTTATTTTTATCATCAATTAAAATGCTTGGAATAAATAGGAACAGAGACAAACTTAGTAGCAACAGGGGGTGGGTTACACTCAGAACACTTACCACTAAATTGTCTTGCTTTAAGTTTTTAAATCTTTAAACTTCACAGTATGCATGACAGCTTGAGATAAGCTCAATGTCTGCTTTCTCTCAGTATATGTCAACTGGTTGATTTAATGTACTATATTTTAAAGTAATCTCACTATATTTTAAAAGCTACTATAAAATATGTGGTGAAATAATTCAATCAATTAGTTTAAGTAAAAAAGGGAGAACTTTATATAAGATGATATTGCTATAAAACCACAATAATTTAAAAATCTATTTAATTCCAAAAATTATAAAGGTTTCATGATTTACTAAGCATTATAAAATATATCCACCACCTTATACTGAGTTTGAAAAGCTTACATGTGCAAAAGACTAAAATGCTTTAGATTGATTGCATCTTGGGATAGTTAAAGATTATACAGTTCCATTTATAAAATGAATGTTAACCAGTAGGGAGCAATTCAGAACATTGAAAAAGAGGTAAATTGTAGCACATAAGATAGAAGGCTCAAGACATAGATTATCTATATAAACAACAACAACAACAAAAAACTTCATTTTGTAAATACAGGAAAAGTAATCTAAAGATAAAACATAAACCCCCAAATTCTTGCTTTTGAGTTTATCTCAAAATATTTGCTTGATTCTATTTGAATCAACATATACAATAGAATATAAATACATATACATATGTATATATACATATATACACTTATTTATTTTTTATTTCTGGTGGAATAAATTATTTGTATTTTATATATAAAAATATATATTATATTTTATACATATTTTATATACACACACTAAAATGAACTATACTTTTAGAAAAAAGTAAACGGGTACTAAGAAACAACAAAATAAAAAGGTAAATGGATATTTATTATTTTAAATTCCTTTATTTACTCACTTGTATATTCACTTGTTAGACTTTTTTCTTTTTAAAATCGATTACTACCTTACGTCCTTTTCTTTGTGAGTTAACATGGTGAACAATACAAAGTACCTAAACTCAGCCTAATTTACAATCTACTTTGGGAGTGGTGATCTGTTTAAAAATACAATAGGAAATAGTTTCAAGGTAAAGAAAAGAAATAAAATGGATATGAATATAGAGAATGAAAAAAGGTAGAGTGGAGAGTATTTTCAAATGCCATAGGTCTGGGTTCCTTAGCACAGAGCCTATCTGAACTTCTGTTCCAATAATTTATTGGGAAATATTCTCAGGCAAAGGGGAGAACTGGAAGTGAATAGAGCAGAGGGAGAAAAGTATAAGAATGTGATCTCAGCTGAGACTAGCTTCAGTCTGAATCCATGGAAAATGAGGGGCATAAATTGCCATAAACTTGACTTCTTATCTTTGCCAGCTAGTGATTGGCTAATTTTTTTTGTTTTGTTTTACTACTCTGAGAAAGTATAATTTTAAAAGTTTACATCTCACTTTCCTTCTAGCTCTTATACTACAAATTAAGAAACAAGAGTGAGAATCATTCCAACTGCCAAAGGCATCCATTTAGTTACCATTTAGGTACCAGAGAAACAGGTAAGCTAGTGGGATTCAGTAGACCCACTTTTAGGTGGACCTGAGCAGCTGTTTATTGTTTGATCACATAGATCCTTACTCTAACTATGCTTTAAGACCTCAAATATCAATGTCAACTCAGATTCAACATCAAAGAGTACTCTAAACCTCTACTATCCCTTTTCCCCAGTGTACAGTTAAATAGATGGCCACTGGTCATCTTGAAAAGGAAGTCAGGAGATTACTACTGTTTAGTCCCTAAATTCTGAGAATGAGATCTGATAATTGGTTCTTGTCTACAAATTCAGTAGAAGACCATAAGTTTCCACTGGCAGGGTATCTCCACTTCTGCTTTTCCATTTTTAAATTTCTAATATATAGATATTAAGCAATAACCTGATGGTTGCTTATCTATCTTGCCTCAACTTGACAGATAACTTTACATCTTATCAAAAGCCATATGCCACCTGAAATTTTTTGCAAGTGATTTTGTGTTTTACTAATGCAACACAATGTTACTAAATTATATTCTTCATGTTACAATTTTGATTCAAAATGTATTTGCAAATTTTAACATTTAAAATAATTCTTTTTGGTGTAAAAGAACTATGTGTTAGGCATTGTACTAGGTAATGTATTGGCTTAGAACTAGAAATATTATGTTCAACTGCTATGGCAAATTGGAGGAAAAAAGACAAACCCTCTAAACCTCAGTTTTCCCAGTCTGTAAAAATATTTGCCATATATTACCTTAAATATTATTTTTGGAACACATAAAAGTCCTATGTGATCACACTGATATAATTATGTTATTTTGTATAGAATACTTCAAGTGTGTATTTTGGAATATACATCTATTCACATATAGATGCATACATATATATAGAGAGAAAATATATAAATATAACATGAATTAAAGGATGAAAATAATTGATATACTGATAATTTTCTGTTAATAGCCATTGTATTAGCTTATAAAACAATGTTATTTTTTCCCCTTGTAAAAATTAATTCTGCTATTCAGGTCCTAAATTAAGTACTTTTTTTTTTTCTTTTTTTAGTTTAAATTTCAAATTGGTCATTCCAATACATGACTTTTCTTAAGTCCAAAAAGGCCTCTCATAAAATCTACAAAGGACTATCACACTTCAAACAGTGCTCTCAGACATACTAATAAGCATAAATGAATTTTTTAATCTTCTGGCCAAATCATAATGCCCCGCAGATGTATCCCTAGCTAAGAAATTCACATGGACATCTATAAGAGGAATGCTGTCCCCAACAGCTGTTATATTGCTTCCAGTGCCTGAAGTGCTGTTCCCAGATGCCATCTTGTCCTTCCTAGAGAGCTTTTATGTTGCCAACTTCAAGTTAGAGGAGGATCTCTTATTATAGCAGTTCAGGAGCATTCTCCTCTTGACAAACTCCACTGCATAGGACTTGAGATGAAAGAGAAAACAGACCTTGGGTCACTGCAAAGGTGACCAGTCAAGAGGAAAGTTTCCCTGAGGCAAGAGAGATAGGGGAGGAGATGGAGGAAAAAGGGAAGGAGAGAAGTTTACACAGAAGCAACTTGCTCTCTCTACATGTTATAGGTAGAACACATTTTTTCACTCAGAAGAGTCCATGTGTTTAAAAAAATATCACTGAGGCCTGTTCTTCAACAACACTGTCTCTGAGGAACTCCAAGGGCAAATAGAAAATGGAAACATTCAATCTGAACATTACTCAGGTACAATTTAACACATCTCACCCAGAAATCAATCAAATCCTCCCCTAATCTCAGTTTATGACATCAGATTTTTAAAGGTATTTCAAAGTGATCTACAACACTATAGTTTGTTTATATAATTACATACAGCAAAAATATATGCTGAGCATGACTTTTGCTATTTCATGTTACTTCTGTGTTTTGTTCTAATGAGACCATATAGCTAAATAGATAAATTTTACGATTTTACATACTACCAGTTTAGTTTTTTCTACAAGCATTAGACATTTTATTTTGATGCTTCACCTTTCAATTTCTTTTTCTCATTATAAAATGCACTCATTTTAAAGATCTAGTTTAACAAGCATTCACTTCAGAGGGCTTTTCTGAAATGGATTTTCTACCAGGAAGGTAATTTATCATATTGAACACTGTCTCTCAAACTAAAAAGGAAATTGTTAGATAATAAACATTCTCGATACAACCTTAGTATTTGCAAGTGCATTGCTTAAAATAAAGTAGATGAAGTTGAAGCAGTTTAAACAGTGTCTGATACAGTGCCTAACATATGTATACATTTAGTTCAAACTATTTTTTGAAATTGGCTTTCTTGGCACACTGTAATCAAGCTTTGTGAAGTTTGAAACCCAGCCAATTTTTAAGATAATCAGAAGTGCTGCTTTTATTTTACCACACATACACCTATTATAGATGCATACTATTTAAGAAATCCTTTCATAAAAGCACAGTTTTATAAATGTCTATACATTTTTATTTTAAAACAATATTTAATATAAGATATATTTATCAAAGTTTTTTTCAGATTAATGATTTTCTATGAAAACTCAATTTTATAATCAAAATTTTAAGCATATATTCATTTTCAGAAAAAGAATGTTAAGGACCACCTTAAAAGTTAGCATGTTACCCAGGTCTTTCAGAATTGAGGTCTCAGCTGAGGAAACATTTTGCTTCCTTTATTGCATGTAAGTGTCACATCATACATTATGAGTATATTTAACAAAAGACAACTAAACATTTTACAGACACATTCTTATTGACTTCCTAAACCTTGGACACCATTTGAATTGTACAGGAAGTACTTCTGCATGGAGACAGTGGTGACCTCATAAGCTGAATGGCTAAGGCCTTTCAAGAGATTCATTCACTCACGTAGCATATATTCACCCAGTGCCACTGTGATCCATACATTTTTAAAAACTGATATAAATTCAGCAGTTAGTAAAAAGTCTTTTCCCTATGGAAAAATTCATATTTGGATATTTCTAAAGTGAACAATATCTCAGAGTGTTAAATACATAATGGATATGAAGCAGAGTAAGGAATGAGACTGACTCAGGGCTGTGGTTGGGGAGAGATGTTTAAATATTATGATCAAGGAGAGCATTGCTGAGGAACATATGGACACAGAATAATAATGGAAGAGACCCAACGCTTAGACCAGGTCAGTTGGAATCTTGTAAACCATGGTTTCTAGTTTTGGTTTATTCTAGGAATAAAGGGAAAACATTGAAGCTTCTAAGGAAAGAAGTGCCATGCTAATATTTAAACTCTGAAAAGATGACATTAGAGCCAACTCAGTGGCATATGCTTAAAATCCTAGTGACTCAGGAGACTGATGCAGGAAGACCATACGTTCAAGGCTAGCCTGGGAAACTTAAGAAAACCCTGCCTCAAAATAAAAAATAAAAGTGTCTGAGGATGTAGCTCAGTGATAGAGTGCCCTGGGTTCAATCCCCCATACCAAAAAGAAAAAAATAATTGACATTAGAAAGAATAAGAGCACTCCAAGGGGCTACAAATATGTCTAAGGCAAAAACAAAATCTAGAATCTTTTGTTTTTAATCTCTATTACCCAACACAACCCTAGAAATCATGGTAACTGCTCAATAAATTTGGGCATACATACTGATTTCAAAGAAGTAATGAAAAAAATAGAAACTTTAAACTTATTTCTGGTGATATTCTAAGATTTAGATTATTGGTCTATTACTTCTAACTGGGAAAAAATTCTCTAATCATCTGTTTTGTGTTTGCCAAAGAATTTCATTTCTAGGAGTAAAATTCTAATATAGGCATTACATCTACCCATATTGTACAGGTGATGTTTCCTTGGTGGGGTACCGAGGTAGTTTCCTTACCTTCACTGATAGAGCATGATTTATAAATGTGATTTTCTGGAGATTTCACTCTGAGCCCACAGAAGAGTTCATGCGTACAATATGTCCTTTATTTAAATGTATGCAATAGTGACATATTTAAAGATTTCAATAGAACTGAGCACATGCAAAACACAACAAACAATGACTATAAAAATTCTCATATTAATCATAGTCAAAGCCCCTATCTAAATTAAAGGGTAATGTTATTTTGAAATTTATTATTTGACTAAATGTTTACAAACTTGGACCTAATTCCTAGTGAAACTGATAGTATGAATTTAGAAATGATACATTTTTTAATGTAGGCCTCACACAGGCATTTTTCTGGAAATACGTTTTATGTGAGTCCCTTTTTCAAGCTTCACTCAATTTCAATCACATTTCAGTTTCATTGTTTGTAGAATAAAACCCTAATTCATTGGCACATACAATTTACGGCATTGATGTTTTGGTGGACATTCCTTCTTTTAAAGTGCACATACAAACACTGCTGCAGAGTCAAATGTCTTTGAAAAACAACCCAGCGATGATAAGTACCAGCTCAGTTACCTGTCAGAAACTGGACAGTCACAGCCTCGGCTTTTCTGAAGCATGCACTATATCCAAGCTATGCCCTTTACTCTCTTCCTCTCTGTTAATTTGGTCAGTGTGCTTCAGTTTTCAATTCATCTCAGTAGTCAGTTTATACAACATATCAGCATCTTTCAACTTCTCTTTGTGTCAAGCAAGGTGAAAAAAATATACAAGTGGTGACCTGATTCTTGGGATCAAAACATAGAAACTCTCAAGTATAGAAAAAGTGCAGAAGCAGAATGTGAAAATAATGGAAGCCAGCAAAAGAAATATCACAAAAAAAAACCTTGTAATTCGGGAATAATTACCTTGCTATTTATCTCTGACCTAATAAAATTGATATATATGAGAAGAGATTCTCTAATCTAGTTATTCATTCACTCCCTCAGTCCTGTTGAATGTCTACCATGTGCCAAGCTTAACACTAGTATACTGAGATTAAAGCAGTGAGCAGGACAGATTCCTATTTCTTAAGGAGCTTACATTTCAGCAGTAGACATATACTGGCAAAAACTAATTCCAATGTAATGAGAGAAATGTTATCATGGGAGAAACACAGATTAAGTAACTACAAAAAAAAAAAAAAAAAAACACAGTTTTATGTGGTGCCTTAAAAGAGCAGCTCTTCCAGATTTGGGAGTCAATAAAGGCTTCCTATTGAAAATGATAGTTAAGCTATGACCTTAAATAAGAATGAGATTCTAGGCAAAAAGGAATCCAGGCTAAAATCTCAGCATGTGCAATCTACCAAAGCTAAGACCTAAGAAGACCTAACCCAGAAAATGCAAGCTTAGCCTGTCTGAAGCAGAGAGGGTTAGAGATGAGTGAGAAAAGGCAAGGGCAGAGAGTGAAGAGAAGACACAGTACAGAAATTGAGAAGTCTCATGAAGCCATGGAGGAAATGCATGACCTCAACCCTGTGGTCAGTAAGAAGTCACTGAACCATTTATGCAAAATCACTGTGGACATTGAATTGGGGATGAAATGAAAGGAGTTAAAATCAGAAGGGCAGAAATACTAATTAGGAAGTTTCTATAATAATCTAGCCAAGTGAAAAGCTAACATATTCATACTGAAGCTGGAGAAGAGTTTGTGAATTTGAGGTGTTTAGGGAGAAGATAAATCTTATTCTTTCCTATAACTCACGTATGATACATTAGAAGAGTAAATCATTAAGACAACTCCCAGATTATCAACTCAAGAAGCTGCTGAGATTCCGACTACATAACACAAGCAGACAGGACTAGCAGACTGAGACTCTTTTCATAGCGTGTGCTATTCCCCTAGTTACTTGGGTATTTTTTAGAGTTTCTAATTGTTTGGCAATTCTAAATCCCCCATACCTCGCTATTTAGGGCTGCATTTTTCCTGAGAACCCCATATGTCTAACTTTTAATGTGTTTGTATTTGGAGACAAAGCCTTTAGAAAGGTCAGTAAGGTTTAAGAGTTAATAGATTTGTGTTCTAATCCAATATGACTGGTGTTCTGAAGATTAAAACATACAGAGATGCCTCTTGTGTACAAGCACAGAGAAAAAAGACCATGTGAGAACATGTCAAAGAGAGAGTCATCTGCAAGCCAAGAAGAAAAGCCTCAGCAGAAACCAATCCTGCTGGGACCTTCATCTTGAAGTACTATAAGGAAATAAGTCTGTTATTTAAACCACCCATTCTCTGGCATTTTTTCATGGTGGCTCTATCAAAGTAATATAATCCCCAAGCCTGAATTTATCTAAGTAGTAAATTTACCATAAGCACATAGGAAATGGATAATATTAATCAGAGATAATATTAAATATCAGATGAAGAATACATGATAAAAACACACCTTTTAAAGATGAATAGAAAACACAGATGGTTCTGCTTATCCATAAATGAATTCTGTATCTATAAATTCAACCAAATATACATACAAAATAATTTTTAATTGCATTTGTACTAAACATGTACAGATGTTTCTTCACATTACTCCCTAAACTATGTAGTATAACAACTATTTACATAGAATTTATACTGCATTGAAGATGATAAGTAATTTAGAGATGATTTAAAGTAAACAGGAGGATATACACAAGTTACATGAAATTCTATGCCATTTTATATAAGAGACTTGAACATTTATAGATTTTTGTAGCTACACAGGGGTCCTGGAATGAATTCACATGGATATCACAGGATAGCTCTACTATTTATAACATAATCTTTCTTGGTTAATGCCATTGTTAGTACTTTCAACGTTTGTTCAGGCTAATGGGAAATGTCCCAAGAAGTGAATTATAGGAAATTAGGTTATTTAGAAAATAAACCAGCTCAATGCAATGATCTCATGCAGTGGTTATGGCATGGGTTGGATTAAGGAGAGTGTCCCCTCATTTCTTTTAGCTCTCACTACCTCAACACACCTATATTCTTGGAAAAAATAATGGAGGTCCTAAATTAACTCAGCCACAAGTCCACTGACTCAACATCCAGCCAGATTGCTGTACCTAAAATCCTGTTTTTAAAAACTTCTCATACCACTATGAATCTCCTGCATGTTTTTTAAGTTTTCATAGTTTCCTGATAACTGTTGCAGTTTTATACTCTTAAGTTTCTGAAACTAATTAAATGGCTCAACATTTTACCAATTATAGTCACAGAATTTTTCAGTGGACTGAAATAATTTATATCAATGAGTTCTGTCACAAATTCACAATTATATATGTGATTAAAGTTCACATGTAAAATATTCTCTTTTAAAGATCTACATACTATACCCAGAATTTTCTATAGTTTCTGTTATTTGCTAAAACAAAGTAAAATAAAAATTATGCTCTCTCAAATCAGAAGCATTGAATTTATTTCTCCAACAGTATTTTGAAAATAAGCATGTTTTTACTGAGCAAAATTTGAAGAGCATGTCTTTCAAATAAATACCAAATATTTTATGGTTGATCATCATTATTATGTGGAAATTAAATAACAAACAATGGAAAAAACTATCCTTTCTATAATCCTAAACTACATTTTACCATTCTTAGAGTATTTTCTGTATTTTAATCTAAATTGTTATTTCCCTTATCCCCTGTTTCTGAATATACTATAGAAACTTATAAAAATAACCTTACTTGGGTAGCTCAGTGGCAAAGAAAATGATTAGTATGTGCAAGGCACTGGGTTTAACCCCTAGTGTGCAATTGCGTGCGCACACACAGACATGCACACACACGCTTACATTATTTGTTTTGATTACTAAATAGTGCCATTCAAAATGGTTCATGTACAATATATTTTAAGACTGAATGAAGCCAAATATACAAGCAAATAAATAATCACTGAAAATCAAAACAGTTTCTATAGTAAGCCTGATGATTCCAGAAAGACGATGGAAACATACTCAGCATTATTCATCAATTCTAAAATGAACCATACAGTCCCATGGCCTTCATCACTGATGTAAATCTTATCAGATAGCTATTATTCACAAAGAAACTAAGCTGAAATTACATTGAAGTAAGAATCCACAAAGAATTTTTATTCTTTTTTAATTATTAATATCAAAGGTCAAATTCAATGGCATCAGTCCAGCCTAGAAAAAAAAGTGGCACACTGCCTTTGGAAAGGATATTTCCATAGAGATCAATTTATAAAACCAACGCAACTGAAAATGTAATAATATGCAACAAGTGTACAGCAAAATAGTTGAAAACTGCTAACATAATATAGTCTTTTTCCAAAGTAGTGATTCAGGAAGCTTATAGAAAATAAATTTAGAGCTCCAAATTACTGTTCTCTTCTACACCGAATCATAAAGGATCCTTCCCCATGTCTAATCTATTGAATATCAAGTTTTGCTTGTGTGTGTGTGTGTGTGTGTGTGTGTGTGTATGCATGTGCAATGGTGTTGGAAATAGAAAAGTGTCAGAAGAAGAAAAGAATATAAAGGGAGCTAGAGGTGTAACTCAGAAGTGGAACACTAGTAACTCAGAAATAGAAGTGAAACACTAGTGAGCTGGGGATGTAGGTCATTGGTAGAGCACTTGTATAACATGTGCTAGGCCTTAGGTTCAATCCATAGCACCACAAAAAATTAATAAATAAAAGAAAGAAGGAAAGAAAGAAAAGATGAAGATGCAAAAAGATGCTAATGTGCAGTGTATGGCAATATCTTCAAATACAGAATTTATAGTCATTTTAATATGCAAACCATAAGCAACATGTCAATCAAACTAAATTTTTGAGTGCTTTCATTGACAGAATTTGGATCATAAAATACAGAGTGAATTCTCAAATATTAGTTTCTACATACAGATATCTGAGTTTTTTAGTCCTTTTTAATCAGATGAGGTGACAAGAAAACGAAATAGAGCAAGGGGTTGGAGCTTGAATGAATGGAGCACCACAAAGACTTTTTTTAATGAGGAAATAGAAGAACAATATATAGGCCTAAGTCTCAGAAAATATGATGAAGTTTTCATGAGACAGAAAGGGAAATCTATTTACCTTTGAGCCAGTCATTATTGAGGGATGTGTGAAGTATTATTAGGGATCAGGAGATGGAAAGCAAAATCAAGGTTATAGGTCTCAAGAGACTACTTTATGATGGGCAACCAGCCACCATACAGATCATACAAATTTTCAAATGGATTTTCCAATGACATGCACTGTGTACTGTATTTTCTTTTCTTTTCTTTTCTTTTTATACTGGAGATTGAACCCAGGGGCACTTAGTCACATCCCCAGCACTTTTTATATTTTATAGGCTCTTGCTAAGTTACTTATGGCCTCACTAAGTTGCTAAGGCTGGCTTTGAACTCACAATCCTTCTGCCTTATACTCCTGAGCTACTATGATTATAGGCATGTGCCACTGCACCTGGTTTTTACTGTATTTCTTTCTTTTTCTTTTTTTTTCAAATATTTATTTTTTAGTTGTAGGTGGACAGGATATTTTATTTTTATGTGGTGCTGAGAATCAAACCCAGTGCCTCTCGCGTGCTAGGCGAGCACACTACCACTGCGCCATAACCCCAGCCCCTTTACTGTATTTCTTTGAGTATTAGTAGCTCACAAGAATAGTGACAACAAGTTAATGGCAACAAATAATTCAAAAATGAACAGATAGCACTCTAAAATAGTACTTGTAATAACTGATTAGCCATTATTTTAGTATTTAGGATAAATAAGCAGAATACATTTAGTTTTCAAGACTGACGTGGTAATCTTGTTTTACTCTTGTATGTGTGTTCAATTTAGGAGTAGAGGTATGACAACGAGGTCCTCACTGATTTACTTTTTGGTAGTCAAAAATTCACCAAAATGTCCTTAAAGAGTCTTAAATACATGTATTGTTCTTCAAATTAAAATTTTTTTAGAATAGATTTTAATTCTTGAACTACAGATTTTCTTCCCATTTGCCTACACTCACATAGCCGTACGATTGGTACAGAGTTTTCTCAATGAAACGTGGCAACATCACAGATGCAAGAGTTTAAGGGTTCGTCTTACACAGATAGTAGGTGTTAGAATCACAATGCCACAACATTTCTGCTAAGCAGCATGACTCTTTTCCTCCTTGCAAACAAACCAGGTGATAATTTGAAAAATTTGCACCTATCTTGGCACCTGCAATATTATTTGTCACAAAGTTTAAATAGCAACATGCTCCCAGTGCATCTCTAGCTTGCGCTAGAATGCTTCTGTTTATGATGCCTACCTACTATATTAATAAAAATGTCAATGTGAGACGTAGTCACACACTCATATTCACACACAAACACAAACACATACTATACATATAAAGGATTAACTTTGTTTTCCTAAATAGAGGCTGGATTTTAATTGCTTTCACCATTGAATTAGATTTCTTTCAAAGATTCACAACTATCTAACTATTTTCATGTTTGAAAATGATGAGGAGCATCATTTTCACAGAAAATGAGTCACATCCCCAGAGCTATATTTTGTGTTTTATTTAAAGACAGGGTCTCACTGAATTGCTTAACGCCTCACCATTGCTGAGGCTGGCTTTGAACTCGAGATTCTCCTGTCTCAGCCTCCCAAACTGCTGGGATTACAGGTATGCGCCAGCGCGCCCCACTAGAATCACTGAATTTTATGTAATAGGATGTGCCACTACAGTTGCAATTCTGGAATGGATAAAAGGCAGATTTTTAATTTCTTTTTTATTATAGAATAAAATAAAACAATGTCTTACTAATATGGACAGCTTTAGAATCAATACACTAAATCAAAAAGCTGTAATGTTTTCTTTAGCAAAGTAACAATACTTCTAATTCACTTCTTCCTGCTTCCTTCAATGCACAATTTCTTTGACTAACTTGAAAATGGGAATTTTCCTCATCAATCCAGACATTTCCCATTACTCTTTAACACCCAACACTGGATTGGCCAGGTGATTTTACCTTGCTGACCCTAAAATTCTCTTCTACCTCTAACCATGACCAGTGTGCTGCTTTTTGGGAAGATGTCCTAACCACCCTTCCTAGGTACCCAAACATCACTCCTTTGCTAATCCACTTATAAGTGATATGCTATTTTGATGACTTCACTAACCAGCACATCAGGATGCATTATTAATGATATATGTGGAAATTAACCAAACTTCTCCATGTTACATAATTATAGGAAAGAAAATTTTAGTGAATAAAATCTTGTGTGCAATTTTGAAGCTTCTTCAAGAAATAGTTAACTAAAAAATTTGCTAAAACTTTATATGAATACTGTACAAGAAACAACAGAAAAATGATTTAGCTTTAAAACAGAAAATCAGGTAAAATACAAATGCATCTGTATGCTTATGTCTTGATTACTATCATGCTAATTTAAATTGCTTGCTGTTTGATGCTCAGGTGATCTTTGACTTTAATGCCGTACACTCAAGGCAGACTTAAACCAATAGCACCTAACTCTGGAGGAGCTGGCTCATTCATTTTCAGAATTTTTGACCTATTTAATCACCCAGAAAGAAGTTCTCAAGAAATTTTTTTTTAAGAGGGGTGTATCAGGGATTAAACTCAGGAGCACTAGACCACTGAGTCACATCTCCAGCCCTATTTTGTATTTTTTTTAGAGACAGGGTGCCTGGCTCCCAGAAATTTCTTGAGAACAATTTTTAGGTGAGTTGACTCCAGAATGTTCATCATTGGAACTAACTTTTCCCTTTCCTCAGATGAAAGGAATCTGAAAAGTAGGAAGACTGGAAGATGGGAGGGGGTCATGGAGAATTGGAATTGGTGAAAGAGACTTGCAGAACATGGGAGGAAATGTGAGACTAGTGGGCTTGAAGGGAGAGCACTAAGTCAAAGTGGGGGAAGCCAAAAGAAAAGAAGGCAGAAAGAAAATCAAGATGAATATGGAGTTTCTGACTGATAACACAATGATGAAAATAATTGCTATTTTTCAAGTGTTAAAATCTTCACGAGGCTAGAGCTAAGTCCTCAGATTTGGACAAAGAGAAGGAAACATCTTAGTTTTTGCTAAATTCAGAGATGAGTCTTGGGACTTCATGGATTAGAGACATTCTCAAAGGTACTCTTTCTCAGGGCAGATGAACTGAAACCCAGTGCATATTTGCAGATTGGAGGTAGAGAAGCTCCCAATCAAAAACTGTGTGAATACATTCAAGTGTGTAGATTCTACATTTATTTCCATTAGTTAATTCCACAAATACTTACTTAGCATTTCTCCATATTAAACTCTGCACTAGGTGCAGGAAGAACTGTGTTGGTGCTGGTTCAAGTCTAAGAGTGGCTCTGTGGAACAGCCTTCTTCATGTTTTATTTCTCTTCTATTGTTCCCAAGTCTTCAGTAAAATCTTGTTCAACATTACAACCTGTTCTCAGTGATTCCTGTGGGGAACTAAAAAGCTAGCTGTCTGCCCAAAGTTAGAATGATGCAGTTCAGACCCATAACCAGATGTTAGATTTAAGAAAGAAGATGATATGACAAGGCACAGATCATGTGATAAACTGTGAGCCCAGGGGAGAGCAGGATTCTGGAGCCAGGAGCTCGTTGGATATGGCAGACAGTGACTAGAACAGACACATACACATTGCCTGGAGACTGCTGCAAGCCTTAAAGTAGGGTAATTGGGTAAAAGCCTGAACATAATGTCATCAGGTAGAATTTAGCTCTGTACTGTGCATTAGAAGGAATGATCACATAACATGTCTATTGAGTACTGGGATATTTGGCTAATGTTATCATTAGATTGATAACCATATCTGTAACTATACATATTGGGAATATACATTCATATTTTTTTCAGAGAGTAAATTAGTCCAAAATATTTTCAATTTGGTGCATTTTACCAATTTATCATTTCCTGGATTGAAAAAGATCTAAAGGTTATATAGCTCTGGAATTAAGTATGTTTATCTATTCACCCACTTAATTTAAATTTAACTTCTAGAGTCATTTAATTTACAGCTAACACTTTTTCTCAGGAAAATGTTTAAAAGTAAAACCATTATTTCCCAAATAGTTTCTGGTATTTTGCCTACTCAATGGCAGGGAAATGGATTCAATTCCATAGCAAATCTGAAAGTGACTCTGATCACCACTCTTGGACTATGTGTGAACCAACACTGTTCACTGTTATTGAGTGAGGTAGAAGAGACATAAGGCAAAGAGAAAACATTGTACTGATGGTAGAATAGGCTTCCTGCCCTCTTTTCATTCATTTTAAACACCAGTGCTGTTTGGATTATTTTAAACATTAATGGACTATCCTAGATGTGCATATGCACATAGGAATTATTAGCATTATAGTTGCCATCTCTTAAAAGGAAATCGTGTCTTCTTTTATTTGTGTACCTACAAGTTATTCCAGAAGGAACTGGATAGAAAATATTTTTTATGTATACTTAAGAGAAAACAATATGAGAATTCTCACCTACATTTTGTTGGTAAGAACCTCAATATATTTCCTTCCTCTGGCTATATAATGTTTCAAAAAATGCAGTACATTTAAAATAAGAAAATGTCATAATATAGCTTTATCCATATCATATACATATTTACTAATTGTATGTTTAAAGCACATCTTCTAAATTTACATTTTAGGAATATTGCAAAGAAAGAAATCAATTTTTAAAAAAACATTTTTGTACTTATAAAATAAAAATATGTTCTAATTATAAGCATTAATGTAAATGAGAGCTGCTGAAAAGTAAAAATGCCAGTGACTGTTTTAATAATTCCATAGCTATTTTACTATGTCTACACTCATATTGTGACAGATTTACCACTGTTTTAAAAGAATAGACTATAGCTAAATCTTCATAAAAATAAGAATTTCATTCTGAGCTTTGTTCTAACATTCAGTGTAATTGTAATATTTGTTAGCATTAGTATTAATTGTAAGGCTTTAAAAGTTGTGAATTTAATCTTCAAATTTCTTCTCATCTAAAACTTGCCTCTGCCCTTTACTATTGGTGAGGTAGATTTCCTTTCACTCACAAAGATTAAATCCTTCATAAATATAATTATAAATGAGATTAGAAGAAATTGAATTCAACCAATATGATAAATGAATGAATAATTAAATAAATAAATGTTCTTTCCAATTGACAGTGAATTTTTCTAAAAAAAAAAACAGATATAGAAGCCTAATTTTTGATGCTATTTCTTTAATTTCTTTTTTTTCAGTTCCAATTCAAGTATATAACCTTAAACCTTCATTAAGAACTAGTTTATTTTTGTTTTTCTACTATTTATTATTATAGTACTACTGATTCCTAATGTATAGTGTTACAAATACCTTGCATTTTACTACTTCAATCAATAAAAATATCCCCGATTCCTTATAATTACTTTCTTTTGTAAAGATATCAAATTTTTACCATTCAATATATAAAATTTCAGCTATTTGCTCCATTGGTTAAGATTGGAAACATTTTTATATCCAATGTTGCTTACTTGCACAAAGATTCTTATTGAATCTGATGTCTCAAATAACACACTTGACAATTTCATTGGTGCCAATGATAAGAGTGCAACTCAGACAAAACAAATGCCCTTTGCTGTCAAAAACAAGGATATCTCATGTCCTTAATGCCATCACAGACAGGAAATTGCTTGCACTGATTTGAAACAGGGTTTTCAGCAAGGAAAAGGGAAAGGCTTCTTGACATACTGCATTCTTCAAAAATTGTCCATCAATCAGAGGAAAAATTCCTTAGATTACATGTTACTTCTTTCAACAGATGCATATGGTTATGCCAATATTCTCCATGCAAGAAAAGCCCAGGGATATTAATAATTATAAGGGTATACTTTAAGAAACTTAATGAGTTTCATTCATTTAATTGAAATTCTACTAAATTATATATATATATAATGAAACTACATGGAAAGATGCATGTTAATGATGATTTTAATTCATATTGTTTAAGTGCAATGAGAAACAGGAAACATTTGAAAATTAATACATCTTGACTTCTCTAATTTTTAGAATGTGATCTGAGTTCACAGTGCATGTATTTAAAGAAGTGACTAGTCTGATAAATCACACAAATATTTTAAAGATCACATGCATTAGGAATATAGTTTTAGACAAATTCTCCCCACATTTAGTGTTACTGCTGTCTTATTCAGGTATCTGTGGTGAAATCTCAGTGGTTTGGCAACTATTATCCAAGTATATTTGTTTCCAAAATAACAAGACCTTTTATTGCATTTTCTTTCCTTTGCACCTTGCCACAGTCTTGAACTTCTTTTTTAATCAAGATACAAGTCTTCAATTTCCAATTGCCTTTGGGACAAGCTGGGGAAATTAATTAAATTTATTATTTCATAGTATTGACTAGAAAACTTCATTGTCACTATTTACATTTTTCAAAATATTGCTACATATCACAAAGACAAGTTGATTTATGATACATAACCCCCATGAGAAATGGGGTTAAAAAGTTGCTCACAAATGAATAGGATTCAATCAATAATCCTTGGTAACCTATCATATCAGTAAGTTACTGCAGAACTTATATGTATTTCATGATAAAATGTTCAGTAAAACATGGGGAAATATCACATTATTTTGTCTCTGAAATTAATAGAATAGGAACGTAAAGATTTAGGAGACATTTGTATGTTTTGGGCGCTGCGTGAGTGCTGTTAGATGAATTGGCTAACAAAGAGCCTATGCTTAAACCTGTAACTGAACTGGAAAAATATTGTCACTAATGGAAAAAAGGGCAGAGGCTTTACATCTTCCTGGTATTCCATCTCTCTGTGAAGTCAATGGGGCGAGAAATATAGGCAAGTAGAGAACAGAGATTCATGACTGTGAACTCACTGAGAAACAGTTTAACATCTTAGAAAGAACAGAGAAGGCATTCCCAGTCATTAATTATCGATATGTCACAATAAAAAGCATTGAATTGAGCCTGCTATTCACCAAATGGGTAGCATTTAGCTGGAGGCAATACTATGTAGGACTCTGAGGTGGGATTTGGGTGTCAGGCAACATAGGCCCTTTTTCTGGTTCTGTCACTCAGTGTTTTGTAACCTTGGCAAACCCAATTAATCTTTCTTAGCTTTCATTTCTCCATATTGACAAATGGAGTGAATACCCACAATACCGAGGCACACTTATGCCTGCAAGTCAATTTCTGCTGCTTTACACCCTGCGCTGATGAATCTCATATATTGACTTACAATAATGTCCTGCAAGTCACTGATTGATTAAATCACCATGGTACTCCATTAGTTACTGATAGTCCTCTTCACATTTCAAAGGTAAGATCTGCAAATAGTGATGATGTTGAAAGTTTTATAGTTAGTCAAATGATGCATGTTTGTCGGTTTCTGTAGATAAAGGAAAAAAAGGGTCATGTTCTGACCTCCCAAAAGCTCCTAACTTATAAAGTTACATTAGGTGAGCAAGTTCAAACTGCTCAGCCTAAGAAAGTTGACAGGAAGAGTAGTAGATTTTTTCATGGAGTAACATGGTGCCCATCTGTTATGCCAGAAACTTGAAAGACTGAGGCAGGAGGATACCAAGTTCGAGACTAGTCTCAGCAAATTACTGAGACCTTGTCCCAGAATCACACACACACACAAAGATACTTCCTCTTGTATTTAAATAAAACTATTTGAATGGTAGTAACTGGAATTCCTTGCCCTGTGGTGCTGATAGAACTTTATATATAACATTTCTGGGTATTCATGCTTGTAACTAAAGATATTTATCATGAAAGCATTGCCTTTTCTACATTTAGGACATATGATTTGATCTTGCAATGGCTGTCTAAAGATCATTCATAGATTTTAAAATTCATTATAATAATTTAAATATAATAAAATCTGCATATAAAATTAAGATATATTTTATTATTAAATATTGAAAAACTAAAAAATCAAAGCCATTTATATTTCTATAGCTTATTCTCACAAATTTATTCAAAGCCATAAATCAAACTGTTCTGTTTCCTGACTCTCAATGCCTATTGACATTGTTTCTCTTTGTCTATACCTCAGACACATTCTCACTTCCAAGTCTTGGTATTTATTCTGTCTTTGGATGGTATGCACTCCTGTGAACATTCAGGTAGCTGAATCCTTATCATTCAGATAAGGAAATTATCTGAATGTAATAAATTAATGCAAATAATAAATTGTTGTCATTATCTTTATCATAATTTACTTATCTAATTTTAATATTCCATACTGTAAAAATATAAAACTACCTTTTTGTGTAGATTAAACTTCAAAAACTAAGTTGCTGAGGCTGCCTTGGAACTCACAATCCTGCCTCAGCCTCCCAAACTGTTGGGATTACAGGCGTGCACCAAAATGGCTGGCTGTTAATTCTTTAAATGTATAAAAATTGAACAAATTTTACTAAAGATATCCTTCTCACTTAATAATTAGTAAAATTATTATATCTTTCTTTTTTCTCCAGTACAATTGTATTCATTGGCTGGCTGGCTTGCTTGCTTTCTCTTTCTTTCTTTCTTTCTTTCTTTCTTTCTTTCTTTCTTTCTTTCTTTCTTTCTTTCTTTCTTTCTCTCTCTCTCTCTCTCTTTTTCCTTAGACAAGCAGACACTGAAATATCAGGAAATCAGCAACCAGAAGACCAGGGGACCTGAGGAGCTTGTTCTTTCATCTTTCATACCTATTTCTTTGTGATTATCGGTTTAACTTTGTTCAACCTATCTTCTCTTTCTGCCACTTTGTTCATACATAAAAAGAAAAATGAATACCAATAGCTCCTTAAATTCTCTTGAGAAGAATTCCAACCACACAAGGATCAAATTTCAACCTCCATTTTTCTCTGGCTTAATTTCCCTATCCCACCCCAAATTCCCTCCCCTGCAAAATACAGGAGATTTTGGATTGCTCTTACTGTTGTCCATTGTCCATTCTTGATCCAATCAAATAATGCTAAGAGCTTCAATGATGGATACTTTTTAGGTGTAAGGAAATTCTTTTTGGTAGTAACACACTTTCCAAAGACAAATTGGATCAAAGTGGTGAACCTTCACACTATCCTGAAGTATGTGGACATTTAACAGTAGGTAAGTCAGTGTCATTCAAGGTATTTTGAACAAAATTTGTCAATGTCATATTTGTGTTTTGTCAAGAAAATTAATGCAAATGGAGAGAATAGAGAAAAGCTAGACAGATTCTGGAAAAAAAGAAGTCAGAAAGTTATTTTAGTATTTCAGAGCACAGATATTGAGTTTCTAATTTACAGCAATATCAGAGAGGTTGTATGATCAGAGAAGAAGAATTTGAAAAATGTATCATGAATAATTTTGGTAACCCAGTGAATGATTATGAAAATTAAGGGATAGACAAATGTTAAGGATGATTTTCTTGCTTCTGTCCTAAGTCATAAATTGGAGGATATTGCCATACATTGATATATTGAATCAGAACAGCAGATATGGCTTAGAAGAGGCCAATGGGTTCCAGGAAGAAGAGAAATGAAACACCAGGTACAATCAGTGTGAAACAGTACAGGTGTGCTGAGGCTGTAACACCCAGGATTCAGTTCATCCAAGTGAGAAGAGTTTGACTATAGGCTTTCAGGAAAATGTGACACATGTAAATCACACAGCTGTGCAGACAGACTGGTAAGAATTTAATAAAATTCCCTTTAGTCCATTGTAGCTCCAAGTTTTCTCTTCAGAGGTATTATGAATCTGTTTACTTTCACATAAACGCACTGCTCATCTGTCTCTACATCTTCTGCAGGCGTGCCACATTTCCAACCAGGACTAGTCACTGAGCAAATGTCATCCATCATTCACTACCTGCATTTCTTGAAATGAACTATTTGCCTAGAATCCTCAAAATTAAAGGTTTTTAAAAAAATGTTACATAGATTTGACAGCTATCAATTTGTGTAAATACTATTAAAAGTGATATAATCAATGGAAAATTCAGGAGAAAAGTTTAGTGAATCCAGCTGGATCCAGTGTGGGAGGAAACAAAACAAGAAATTAAATTCTACGAGGCAAGGATACTTGGTAGTTACCAAAGCTGGTGAAATTGACAAAATGTTACTCAAAGATTAGGGCTTAGTTAAATTGAAACTGAAAAATCAATATATGTTAATATATATAATTAATAAACTTACTTTATTCACAATTAAAAGTGGGTATTGTCCAGGTACATTCAACCTATTGTTAAATTTTAATGTTTTAATAAAAACATTTCCAAATGTTCTCATGTTTATCAAAGGTACATTTACATTTGGGAAACTGAACCAAGACAATAATTGTAATTATTTATGCAAATTTGGTAAATTCCATGTAGGCTTTGCAAAGAAAACTGTGCTACAGAACATGAAGGAAAAAAAGTTATGTCAATTATAAACCTTAACATATTTATAGTTGAATTAGACTTCTAGCTATAATTATAAATCTGTACATTGAAATCATTTTGGAATGTTTCCATAAATCCTATGGCAAAAAATTAAATTATATCATATAGTAATCAGAAATTTTACTTTGCTATATATCAAAATAATGGGAAAAATAAATTAGCTTACTAAGCAAAGGTGAGCACATATTCTTGCATCTATGTTTTCTCTCCCCCTTCTTTTACACACACACACACACACACACACACACACACACACACAGATGTTATTCATCTTTAAAAATGTCTTACAGGTGAAGCATTTTATATGTCATTGATAACAGAATTATGAAGAACCTATAATTTCTGTAATAATTAAATATATCTGCTTTATTTTTCAATAATATTAATATTCTAGACTTATCTCATCCAATCTATATTCAATAACCAATATGTTATCTGAAAATCATATTTGGAGACCTGTGTAATATCAAAAAATATAAAAATATCTGTAAAAATATCTTAAGGGCAACATTATTTCATTGTTACTTCAAACACAAAATAAAGTACTGTGCTTTGCACTTAAAATGTGTTCAGTGTTTGGTTTAATTGCATAGAATAAAGGAAGATGCTGAGTTGCAAATTCACAAGATAGTCGAAATAAATTTTCTCTAAAATTATGTATAAAAGACTACCATAAATCTTGGAGAAGGGAAAATACATATATGTTTGCATTATTTAAAATAGATACATAAATCTAAAACAAAGAAACCAAAAAGTTTTTGGAACGGAGAAAATAGAATTCATCAAATAATATAATTTTTCATTTTTAAAAGAAATCATGAAATTTCAAAAGAATGTAAATTATAAATGGACACAAATTGTGAGAAGCTTGTCAATATAACTGTACTGGGAAGAAGTATTTATTTCAAGAGCTTCTTAAAGCACTAAATTGATTGTTCCTCCCTCATAGGATATATACTACAGTAATACGCTGAAACATACACACACACACTCTCTATCTCTAAGCAATGAAAAAAAATATATATATATGTATGTATTTTTTCAAATATGTAATGTGTTCACAGAGGCAAAGAGGCAACAGCATGAAGATGTCAATTCTTTCCAAATTCATTTATAAATGAAAAATATTACTATTGAATTCTCAATTTCTTATGGATTCTCAAAGCTGATTCTAATAGAGAATCTTTACAGAAAGGGGGAAAAAAGCACAAAAATAGCCTATAAAGTGGAAGGGGGAACACTGTGAAGCAGTGTAATCTAGTAAAAGCCTCTAGAAATGTAGAGTTTAAAAATGAAGCATTGAGAACAGATGTAAACAAAGGAAAGCAATAGAATATAAGAGAAATTCCAGGAAAAGATCAGTATTATGGATAAAGGAAAATTCAGTATATCACTCTGTTGGCCTACAAAATCAGTTAAAATGCACCCTGTAGTTAACAAGTTGTTTAGATATAATTATTTAGAATTATTTGAAAAATAGAGAAATCTGTATTACACCTAACAAAAACTTCTAGTACTTTGATGAGCTAAATATTAAAAAGACATGATGTATTTTTATTAGTTTGAGGTAAATTCTTTTTAAGCATGGTGCAAAACTCAAAAGCCACAAAGGAAAACATTGACTTGCTGAGATACATAAAAATGTAAACCTTCTGAAATATAAATAACATCATTATAAATTTAGAAGTCCAACATTAAAAGAATATTTTTATTTTTTTTTTATTTTTTTATTTTA
>PVHX01015767.1:27724-45570 GCA_004024805.1 Geosciurus inauris
GGTACTGGGGATTGAACTCAGGGGCACTCGACCCCTGAGCCACATCCTCAGCCCTATTTTGTGTTTTATGTAGAGACAGGGTCTCACTGAGTTGCTTAGCACCTCGCCATTGCTGAGGCTGGCTTTGAACTCGCGATTCTCCTGTCTCAGCCTCCCTAAGTGCTGGGATTACAGGCTTGAGCCACCGCGCCCGGCTAAAAGAATATTTTTAATATAAATAAAAATGATTGATTGATAATCTTAATATGTAAACTATTGCTAAAATTAAAAGAAAATATAAATAATCCAATAGAAAAAATGGACTAGTTTATATATACATATTTCACAGAGAAAAGAATAAAATTGACCACTAAAAAAGTGAAAATTTGCTCAGGCACACACTGATATTTAAAAAATAGATATTCTTTTTGCATTACACAGGCAAATAAAAACTTTAAAATATATATTTAATAAAGTAAGTTGGTGGATTTGTTGAGAAAACATTTGTAGAACTGTAATGAAAGGCAATTTTCAAATGGTTATGGCCTCTAGGTGTTTATTCTTTAAAAATATTCTTATACATTTACAAAAATATTATGTACAAGCTACATTTTTTATAGATAAATTAGTGACAATATATATGCCTATGAAAATATATAAATGACTATTAATTATAGTCTTTCTATATTAAGCAAAAACTAATTTAAAAGAATATAGTAATTTAAAAGAACATGATAGCTATTATAAATATGAGTCTCTGCATATATTATTGTTTGGAAAGGTTATAGTTGAAAAATTACCCAAAATGTTGAAAATTACCCTTTATCTTATCATTCTGCTTGTATAAATAACCAGACAAACTGAAAAAGGCTTCAGGAAGAAAAAGAAGAGGCTTTATCTTTGGATTTACATGGCTTTGGGTCATTATAATAAAATAAACTTGTAACAGGGACTTAACAGGCTGCTTTTGTTAAAATCACTGCCTCTTCACTTGGGCTTGTCCAATGTGTAAGTAAAAGCAGAATAAACGTTCAGCATCTCTGCCTTCATTTTGCATCGATCTCCTTTGCTACCTTAAACTTTGGGTCAAATTCCTGCTCAACTCTGTATGTAGATATGTTAACAATTTACCTAAAACTAATAATCCTCCCCTTTCAAGTCACAATCAACAGATGTTTCATCTTTCAGCCACCAGCTTTTACAATGTCCTATTTCATACCAACAGAATGATGAATAAAAATCTCTAGTCATTGCCCTAAAACTGAAGGCAGAGACAATCATTGCCCTGACTCCATCTTGCCTTTCTTACTTGTTCTTCTCTGAATCATACTTTCTGTAGTTACCTGGATTCCAAGAAAATCAGGCCTGATTGATAACCATCCTCTCACAGAGTCATTAGGCCACAGCAACTTTTTAAAAAAATTTATTCATTCTAATTAAGTATACAAGACAGCAGAATGTATTTGATTCATTGTACACAAATGAAGCACAATTTTTCATTTCTCTAGTTGTACACGATATAGAGTTGCACCATATGTGCAGTCAAACATGTACTTAGGGCAATTATGTCCATTTCATTCCACCTTCTTTCCTGCCCTCATGTCCCCTCCCCTCCCCCCTCCTCTCCCTCCTCCCTGTGACCTCCATTCTCCTCATGTCCCCTCCCCATTATGGATCAACATCCACTTATCAGAGAGAACATTTGGCCTTTGGTATTTTGGGATTCCTTACTTTGCTTAGCATGATATTCTCCAACTCCATCCATCTACCTGTAAATGCCATAATTTTATTCTCTTTTAATGCTGAATAATATTATGTTGTACATATATACCATAGTTTCTTTATCCAATCATCTATTAAAGGGCATCTAGGTTGGTTCCACAGTTTATTTATTGTGAATTGTCCTGCTATAAACATTGATGTGGCTGTGCCACTATGGTATGCTGTTTTTAAATCCTTTGGGCATAGACCAAGGAGTGGGATAGCTGGGTCAAATGGTGATTCCATTCCAAGTTTTCTAAGGAATCTCCATACTGCTTTCCAGATTGGCTGCACCAATTTGCAATCCCACCTGGAATGTATGATGTGCCTTTTCTCTCACATCCTCACCAACACTTATTGTTGCTTGTATTCTTGATAACTGACATTCTGACTGGTGTGAGATGAAATCTTAGTTTTGATTTGCATTTCTCTAACTGTTATTGTTGAACATTTTTTCATATATTTGTTGATTGATCATATATCTTCTTCTGAGAAGTGTCTGTTCAGCTCCTTAGCATATTTATTGATTGGGTTGTTTGGTTTTTTTTGTTAAGTTTTTTGAATTCTTTATATATCCTGGAGATTAGTGTTCTATCTGATGTGTACGTGGCAAAAATTTGCTCCCAAAATGTAGGCTCTTTCTTCACATCATTGATTGTTTCTTTTACTGAGAACAGTTCTTAGTTTGAATCCATCCAATTATTGTACTTGATTTTATTTCAAGTGCTTTAAGAATCTTGTTAAGGAAGTCAGGACCTAATCTGAAGTGAAGAAGGTTTGGGCCTACTTTATCCTCTATTAGGCACAGGATCTCTGGTCTAATTCCTCGGTCCTTGATCCACTTTGAGTTGAGTTTTGTGCATGGTGAGAGATAGGGGTTTAGTTTCATTTTGCTGCATATGGATTTCCAGTTTTCCCAGCACCATTTGTTGAAGAGACAACAGCAACTTTCTGAGGATGGCAAGTCACTATATGACCACTTCTGAGATAATGATTAACCAGACCACAATTTAACTAAAACTTCGTGACAAAACTGTCTCATGCCACCTCTCTCCACTTTTGTTCTTCCCCTATATAATCCTGGAGCTATTTCAACACCGAGAAGATAGAATAGAGATCACAGGTCCTCTTATTCCTTCCCAGTATGGCTATATTGAATAAATCACTTTCCTACTCAACCACAAATTTTTCCTTTTGGTCTTTTGGGGTGAGTAGTTAGAATTGGTCTTTGAGATACTCCCAGGTCAGGTCTTTGTCCTAAGATTCTAGTAACAACATATGAATTCTTATTCTTATATAGTTCAACAAAGTTTATTTTGGTGAATAGATTGAAGTTATAATCTTGAGAAAATCAGTTATCTCAAACTTTTAATTTCATTATATATGAAATCAGTGAGATTATGTAGAAAATATTCTCAAAATCCAAATGGATATTAACTCAAAACTCTGGAGAACGAAGTTTCTCTAAATTAAAAGTATTTAATGAGCCATTCCAGATGCTAGTGAGAGAAGGACCAGGTACTGGGATGAGCTCTGCAGTTGTCAGTAGCAAGCCTGTAAAAGCAATTGGAAAAACGGTTCCATGCTTAAGAGCCATGAGTATCTTCATAATGAACATATAGGGAAGAAAAGCATGAACTGTTTACATCTCACTTGCATGGATTATAGATCATGGGGCAGGATAACACAAAGTTGGTGAAGTTTTGGGATGGGGGACTGTTGAGGTATCAGCCAGCCAGACACGGACACCTCGTGCAGCCAGGAAATCCTTTATTCAGGGGAGTGGGCGCCCAGGAGAAGGAAGGAGAAAAAAAAAAGGGAAGAGGGGACGCAAGGGAAGGATTTTATAGAGCCCACTACAAACTGCGTGGCGAGATACGGGTTGGTCACTTTAAAATTGGGGGCAGGTAAGCAGCAGCGGTCTTCTTTTGATGTGCTAAACTAAGCAGTTAGGTTTTGTTTCCCAGGTGGAAGATTCCAGAGAGGAACCCCCTGGGGCAGGAACTGCCTTAGGCTTTTAGAGAGGGGATGTGAAAATTAATAACAAAAGAGCTGTTTTTTATCTTACAGGGACAATCCATAAGCAGTGTTTGTTGCTTCTGGATTGATTGAGGTTAGTGTTTCAGAAAGTCCAGGAGGTGCTCCTGCCTGAAGAACAGCTGCCATAGCTTTTAAGTCAAATTATTAAATATATTGAGGAATGTGGAATAGTCTTTCCTTGGTTTGGCCCACAGCTGTTAAGTAATTAACTTCTTTTATCTCTTCCTCTTCTACCCTCCCACATTTGTAATTAAATTTAGGACACCTCAGAATTTTTCTTTTATCAGGGTATAGAATCAAATCTAGGTTTGGTCACCAGAGGTAAGATAACTTTGAGGCTGTTTTCACACAAGTAATGAGGATTAAATAGAAGTGGCTGATTCACAGTGTCTGTTTGGAAAAAAATATATCAAATTCCTATACAAACTGCAAGAAAGTCAAAATAATTCAATGCAGTATTATTAATAATAATAATAGCAATGACAATTATTATTATTATTATTATTATTCCTAAGACTCTATGGCTTTATCGATGGTATATCATATCGCCCACAGATAGACAGATGCTTCTCAGTTCTTCAGAACACCCAAATATATCAATCTTACCTACAAAAAGAATTCATGTTGCCAGTATTTATTAAATACATATTAAAATGAAGTTCTGTTTCTAAAAAAGCTTCATATACCTTGAAATCACATTTTTATCTGTATTCATAAGTGAAAAGTAGATTTTAATAAAAATACTTGATTTCTCCCTTTTTTTAGAGAAAAAAGGAGAAAGTAGTTTAATTTCTTGGAATAGGTTTTACATGCCATAGAGTATTAAACAGATGCCAATTGATTTCTCTGCCCTTTATTGTTTCCAGGTCTAAGCAGTGTCACCTCTAACTCACTCATTTCCCTAAACTTTAACAAACTGATTTTTCCTAATAGAACAATTATGCCTATGTAACTAAATCAATCATTCTTCATGAGGCTTGCATTTACTTGTTCTGATCAGGAAGGCTGAGGATAATGGTCCATTAAGAACTATGCTTTCCTAGCCACAAAAACATTATGAGGGTTACCAGTAAAGAGAGTTTCCACACAAGGAGGAAAATCTTAAGAGGGTCAATTTGTTTATAATTGGTTTGGAAGATTGCCCTTCCTTTTAAAGCCCTGTGGTGACAGAATTGCTTATTTTTATTTCAGAACAATTATTTTAAATTAGGACCATACATTTATGGGATTACTGACACTGGAAATCTTTTATGAAAAACAAACAAAATCAATTCTTATTATCAAACTTGAGATAACATCAGATTAATAACCTAAAGCTATTTTGAAAGAAAATATGCCTTTATAAAAGTCACTGTTAAGTCATATTCAAAATCTGGAGAAAAGAATAACTAACCATTTTGAGCAGGATTCTACATCATTTCTTTCTTCCCAACCTAAGTAGCACATTGGAATTGATGAGTTGCTGAAGTTAAATTAAAAAAGAAAAAAGAAATCTTCTACTCACACTTGAACTTGGCCATTTGCAATAAGAAAAAAAGGGAAATGTGAACATGTTTCCCATCTGTAATAGCTTCATTTCAAGGTCTCTTTGAACTATGAAATACTACAAACAGTGAAGTTAGGAACCATATGGCAGAGCCATAAAAGTAATTCTACAATTCTTTACCATAAGAAGAGTGTACACAAAAGCCAACATACTACTCTACAGAAGCACATGAAGGTCAAGTCTTTTTTTTACCCAGACCAGTACAATTCTTCAGTCTGTAGCGACAGGCCATTTGGAGAACACTTTGTGATTACTCTTTCCTCTTTTGTGGCCTGATATGGTTCAGAAGTAGCAGCACAATACAGAGAAGCACTTTCTCAGAGAGGCATTTATTTATAGAGAGAAGGGCTAATGACACCAAGGGGAACAGTTAGTTGGAGATTTACATCTCACCTGTGTATATTTGCCTGGTAGAATCAGGTTTCCATGTTCCTCAAACTGTCCTATACCTGACAAAGTGACCTACATTTTGGCAGCCTTTCCTTCAACTGAAACCCTCTAGCAAAAGCCAATGCCCTTTGAATAAAAGGCAAAAAATAAAAGACATTCAAAGGTGCCGCAAGGTTAACTTTCATTTTTCTTTCTATTGCATAAGAAAATTGATATAGTTAGGGAAAATAAAAAATTGCATGAACTTTGTAGCAATTTAGAAGGTTTCTGCTATTATTGGTAAAGAACACAGTTTTTCTAAAAACTGATGTATTTTTTAAATTAATAATGATCCCTCTCAAAAGTTATTAATACACATTCTTTGTTAATGAATTAGTGTACTGCCTAATGGATCACGTTTTATGAAGGACTGCATCTCTGTGCCACTAGTTTATGCTTTAAAATTATTTTCAAAAACATTTCTTTACTTCCCCAATAAATGGTTTTTTTTATAATTTCATAAATAAAAAGTGACACATAGATGGTAAATATAGGACCATAATTTTGTGGGTGAGAAAGCTAAATCCTATGTGCAAGTTAGGGATTTTAGAATCCCAGCTGTTGATTCAGCTGCCACAGCAAAATCTCCCAAATGTGGTATTCGTGGTAGCTACTAGGTGCTGAGCTCATTGAACACTCTTGTTCCCAAGAGTGACCTGATGTGACCTCAATTTGAAAACAAACTTATTTGCTATGTATCTGTTGGCTGAAGGACAGGGTGATATCACCTTTCCACACTTTGGACTCACATAAACCCTGGGTCAACACTAAGAAAAAAAAATATTACAGAAAGGCATATAATAGATACCACAAAATACCTTAAGTACAAGTTCCTCAAGACTTTCACCGTGTGTATACTGAGTTAAAATTGGCTTCCAGGTTTGTTCTTGTTAGATTGTATGCTTTATAAATTTAGGCTTAATTTATAAACAGACATTATCAAATGAATAATAAAGAAGATATCTTTGTATGCTCTTCCACATATTGGAAAATTATGAATTATAAGTGATTTTTAACAAGATTATATCCACTTAAATATTCTTAATACATATATATTGTACACTTACTTTCCATCAAGGCTTAGGTTTGGAATTGAAATCGGAAAAATGAATAATAACTGTTCTGGCTCCTAAGGTTGTCTTCTGTTAAGATAACTACCCGAAAACTCAAAAGCTTCTTTAACTGACTTAATAGTCCATATAGGTACAATTATTATAACAATTCTTTTATATGAAGTTGGTATCTTTTGATTTAAAGCCATAATAAGGTCAGCAAAGGGAAAACACAAGACGAAAAAAGAGAGGAGGAGAGTACTGGGGATTGAACCCAGGGGTACTTTACCACTGAGCTACATTCCCAGCTTTTTTTATTTTTAATTTCAAGATAAAATCTTGCTAAATTACTTAGAATCTTAGCCTCAAACTTGGAATCCAAAATGTCTCAGCTTTCTGAGTGCCTGAATTACAGGCATGCGCCTCCACACTTGATTCCCAGTGCAGTAATTTATTGATGATGAAGGAGTAGACATCTATTGGGACATGAAGTAGAGACTACATGTCTTGTCCAGAAAGGGAAACGTGTGAAGCCACGGAAGTGGGGGAGAATGAGAATTATGGTAAGAATGAACCAGGGGAGGCAGCATCTTGTATAGAACACATCTGAATGAAACTAAGCGATTATATTTTTTGCCAAGATATTAACAAGAAATTAATCACAGAAATATGTCCATATATACAATTTTACTTTTTTCTTAAGGTAATTTTTCCATCAGACATTCTTTTTCCAACTTGTACAGAAAAAATTTAGCATACTACATCAAAGACTACCTACATTCTATGTATGTATCTTGGGTCCTCATCTACAAACTACCATTGTCAGCAGATTTCTGTCATATTTCATAAAAATTACATTACTATAACTCCAATGAAACCTTTCAAGCTTTGTGACAGGATATTTCTAAGACTGGGACTGAAGGGAGGATAGATGAGTTTGGGGAAAGGTAGACTGGGTATGGTTTCTAACCTGAAAATATGGAGACAAGTATCAATATGATTAGCTGCTTCAGAATGAGGAAAAAAGAGAGAACTTCAGATACTGCCTTAGGATCAGTCTGCCTCTAGATCAGATTGAACACAGGATTCCTGAGTGATTTTCAGGGACCAGATAGTGCTATACACAAGAGAAATGTTTTAAATCCCACCCAAGAGGACCACTAGAGAAAGTATCATGAACCTACAAAAAGAATTAATGTGAAATAGATTGAAGAAAAGTGTAAAGCCAAGTGCCTACAATCCCAGTGACTGGGGAAGCTGAGGCAGGAAGATTGCAAGTTTGAAGCAAGCCTCAGCAACTTAGGGAGAACTTGTCTCAAAATTTAAAATGAAAAGGGCTTGGGATGCAGTTTAGTGGTAAGGTGTCCCTTGCATCCAATCCTCAATATCAAAAAAAATATTAAAGAAAAAAGAAAAACATAGATAGTTGGCAACTAAGAAAACAGCAAAAACCAATAATATCATTGGTATACAGTCAGATTTTCATAGGAAAGGAAACAAATATTTTCAAAATTTCCCATGATAGAAAACATTCCAGTTACAGAGAACACAAAACCATCTTTTTAGAATACCACTAACGTTAAAATACAAGTCATAGTAACTTTAGCTAAGATAAATATAAGAGGCTTAATATTTCCCATTGTTCACATCCACACATTCATACACACACACATATATTGTAGTTCATCAGTATCAGTGTGTCCACATTCTCACATTATAATTCCTCTGAAATATGATGCATCTTGCAATCAGTGGAGTTTCATAATTCACCATTGGCCATTTATGGCACGGTTGTTCTGAGTATTCCTTTATTTGGTTGTTCCTCTTATGGCATAACTATGCAACTCCCCCTCTAAACGGTTCAACAAATAAACCATTTAAAGGTCTTTTGAGGAAGAAATATGAGTCCTAATTGTTGTCTACCCTCTGAAAAGATCAAGAAAGTACCTTCACTGAAACTTCCAGAAAGGGTGTCAGCTACTTGAAAGAAAATCCTGGAATGAAATATTCCTTCAAAAGAAATGTCATATCATATATGTTCTTCATAGCATGTAGTAGAAACTTACACGGAAAAACACAGACACTGACTCAAAAAGGAATGTGGATATATTAGGCTGTATGAAAAAGTTTTAGGATTACATTAATACATTTATTTTGCCTACAGCTTGCATTTTTATGTATATGTAATAGGGTGGTGAAATAAATGTATATGTATATGTAAATTAATTAAAAAGAATTATTTACATAAGTTAGAAACCACTGGAAGTGATAAATATAAAAAGTAGGATTGCATCATAGTAACATTGGTGACATTTATGTTTCTCTTCCTTGGTACATAATATTCGTGATTAACAATCATTTGCATAATAAATTCCATATGAATTGATTATATTAAATATAATATATTAATTCAGATCTCACAAAAACCTTATGAAATAAATAATATTTTCCCATCATTTTTCCTCCCAAATCTTGAAAGGTCAGAAAGAGAAGTGTGTCAGTATGGAAAGAGGTGAAAATGAGAAAAGGATACAATGTACACACCCCTTCCTTAAGAGAAGGCAACACACACATGGAAGCCAGGGAAGCCAACAGAGTCTCCTCTTTGAATGAATATCATTCATACTGAATGAATATCAAAGTGTCCATTAACAGAATGAGCCAAAGACTTTAAAATCATCAATTAAAATATGTTTTGCTGTTTATGATAACCAAACACTCTGTGTTAACATAGAGTGTATTAGAATAGAAAAGTTGGAAATCTTGCCTATGCTTTCATTAAAGAGTAATGGAAGGTCCATTTCACCTGAGCAGTGGGATAAAAGGTAGAGGGAGAGGACAAAAACATAGTTGATTTTATCATTATGCTCCTGATGGTCCTTTGTTCAGTACATACGGAGCAAATTCCTAATTTGAAGGGAGTATTAGGTGAATTAGTATTAAGTTAGCTTCATGGGTTTCATCTGATAAAGATACAGATGCAGATGTAGATAAAGATATAATTAGATATAGATATAGATTTTTCCTCCTAATAGACCACATCTGTGAATGGTGATTTCAGATAATTGGACAGGGCCTAGGGACAGTTTTGTGAATAAAGAAGTTAGCAAGCTGCCAACTGGAGACCTCCATACTCTAAACAGCCAATGACAAATTAAGGCAAGTGTATAGACATAGATAGATTCAGATATGGGAGGTCCCAGGGACAGGTCCCTCCCTTGCTACAGCCACTATGCAAATCTGTGAATCTTAATTTCCATTGTGCTTCTCTTTCAGAAACCAATGCCCTCACCCCTGAGGCCAGCAGCAAACTCTTTTTATAGTACACTGAGTTGAATCTACAGGTAAAAGTTGTTGTCAGCCTATTTATTTACAAAAGAATGTGGCAGTTCCAAGAGAGTTGTTCTATGAATCACTGTACTGATTACTCCCCAGCCCACTCTCATTTCTCCTACTAGTTGATACTGACCTTGGATTTCTAGAGAAAATATATGCTTTTCCTATGTCTAGTGCCCAGGGCCACAGTTTTATTCTCTTTTTTTCTCCGTTAACCTTACTTTGATTTCCTTTCCCTAGGAATTCCTTTAACTTCTGTTGTTCTGGAGAAATCTTTCTTAATTTCTAATGACAATGTTGCTTCTTTGTTGTTCTCATTAAAATTCTTCTGTAATTTCAGGAGAATTCTCAGAAGAGAGAAAGTAGATGTGTGAGCTTAATATTCAAAGACTCTTAAATGGTTGAATTCAACCAGATATTGTTTTTCAAATAATGATGAATAGTAATTAATAACAATGTATTAACTGGATCTGTTACAAAATGCTCATGGTTGTTTTCTAAATTCAGCTTAAATGGTTTAAATGTTTTAATACTTAAGATTTTTTAAATATTTAAAATTATTTAAATATTTTTAATTTTCTTGAGCAGAGATATTGGAGCAAAATCGACTACTTTTCCACTTATTAAGAATTAGAAGAAAATTTAAAATGACATTTTAATCTGTCTCTTACAGTTTTTACATTGTTTTTCTTCTTTATTGTAGTGTTGAGGATCAAACCCAGGGCCTGTGCATGCTAAACAAGCACTCCACCACTGAGCTACACTCCTAGTTTATACTTTTATACTTTTTATTAAGCAAAAAAACCAAAAACAAAAACCAAAAAAACAAAACTGGAGGAAAGAACCTAATCGTTCAGAAAGGCTACAGGCTGGAAACAGAAACTGGAAGTACATATCCTGTCTCAGGAGATACTTCCTCTCATAGATTCACCCCCAGACCTGGCCCCTTACTGGGGATTGAACGAAAGGCTTTTCACATGCTAGACAAGCACTGTACCACTGAGTTAACCCCCAGTTTTTATTTATTTTGAGACAAAATCTTGCCAGCTGGCCTCAAACTTGCCATTTTCCTGCTTCAACTTCCCTTGTACTGGGATAGAGGTCTATGCCACCATGCTCACCTCTTTCATGAATTTTTGACACCTAATTCCAGTTTACATGTGATTTAGCTACTTCAGTCCCCACCTTTCCTTAAACTTGCCACTGATACCACACAGATTAAAATCTGTTTCCATATTATTCATTGTATTTTCCTGACTCTTGAAAAAGGCTAATCATGAGGTTATGGCACATAATAAATAATGAACTCAAAATCAAAAGATCTTAGTTCAAGAACTAACTCAAATGCTTATCCAGTCCTTAAACCTCTAAGACTTTTCATTTCCTGTAAAATGAGATTAATAACAAATTTCACAGAGAGTTGTTAGGAAAGGGACATATGGGTCAAATGTCGCAGGTTAGACTATAAAATAAAAATTTTAAATAATTCTTGAGCAGGCAAAGGGAATCACTTTCTTTAAAATAGTCTTTCAACCACTGAAAAACCAGCTTGGAAGTTCAGAAGTTCAGTTCAACTAAGCATCCAAAAAATTTGGCTTTTGACCTAAATGTTATTTGAAACTTTAAAGCACATATAATTAGACTGAAATTTTTATTAAAACAGGATCATTGTCTGGGGCTATTTTCTTGCATTTTACCTCTTATTATAGCCATAACAGAGGGTCAGAGACATATGTAAAAGTAATTTATGAAAATCATATTTTTGTAAAAAATATAGGACAGGACTAAGGTTGGATCATATGCATGTTTAACATTCAATCTGTTTTAAAATGCATACCCACGTGCCAGTTCGAAGGTGTACAAAAGTAAATGAGTCAGGTGATGGCTTTCTCCTAAACTAAATTATGAAAGCAGATTAATACAGCCAAACAAATAAAACCACCAAGTTCTTTATATACAGTAAAATAAGAATTGTTATTATATACATAAAATATATATAATGTCAAATATATATACATATATATGTCAAATATATATATATAAAATACTAGTCTTCTTGAAATCTGATAAAGATCTTCTTGGTCAAAGATTGTAAAATTCCTAAGGATACAAATCGTGTTGCATTTAAAATGACATCAGCTAATTTGATTTTTATCTCCATTCAAGTGAGGACTACATACTTGTAGCTGTAGGATATAAATTTAATTCCTTTACTTTCCAAAAGCATAATTATTTTAAAACATATACAATACAACCTTCAAACTCTGAAAGTACCCGCAACCCCTATGTGAACTACACCATTACTTCATTCCCCAGAGGAAATAAAATGAAGCAAATACCATTTTTGGACTGTCACTCAGTGTCAGGTTTTATTTTCCCATATTATTTCATTCAGCATCAGTTTAATCTTTGATAAAACAAGGACTGGAAAATCATGCACATAAGTGATAAATACTATTAAAATATCTGTGATATTAGTGATGATAAATACTATTAAAATATTTGTTTTAGAGAAAACAAATGTGAATAAAGAACCTGAACTTGAAGTCAAGCTTTATTTCCTTGCATTCAAAGTATATTCTGATGTATGCATACCTCTGACTTATTTGTCAGGAAAAAGAGAATGAGAGAGAGAAATTCATATATCTGTCACTTCATGGCTTAGATAAATGTACCAGTTAGTGTTAAATTCAACTATATTTAGCAAAAATAAATAGGCTTACTAGGTTTAAACAGAAGAACTGTAATTCTCTCTAACTACTAGGATAGAGATGGCAGCACCACAGCCATCATAGTCCCCCAGTTTCTTCTCCCTGTTGTTCAACATCCTTGCTTCTGCCACATTGAGTCTGCACGCTTACTTGGTATCAAAAAAGTCTTAGAAACTAAAATTTCAAATTAATGATTTTCTTTTCTATGCAATAATGTAAGCATATATCTAAACATTATCTTTTATTTCAAACAGAATTCTTGGCACACCAAGTTTCCATTGTGCCATTCTGTGCGTTTGACTACCATCTACTTTCAGACTAATTTATTTGAGATGGAAACTAAAAGTTCACTTCCAAATGCAAATTCGCAAAGTGCTACCAAAAGTAAGAAACACAATCTGGATTCCTACTTTAGCTTCATAGGCAGACTAGTGGCAAATATGGTCCTATTCTGAAATACTTTGGTTCTGCATCGTTTTATATAACTCAGTTAAAAATGTGGATTTTCAGCCAGGTGCGGTGGCACACGCCTGTAATCCCAGCATTTTTGGAGGCTGATACTGGAAAACCGCGAGATCAAAGCCAGCTTCAGCAATGGCAAGGTGCTAAGCACCTCAGTGAGACCCTGTCTCTAAATAAAACACAAAATAGTGCTGGGGATGTGGCTCAGTGGTCGAGTACCTTTGAGTTCAATCCCCAGTACGAAAGAAAGAAAGAAAGAAAGAAAGAAAGAAAGAAAGAAAGAAAGAAAGAAAGAAATGAATTTTTCTGCAGTAAATTTTAAGATTAGTACTTTTTTAAAAAACCTGTATCAATGAATGAAGAAATCCAAATTATTTCCCCCAAAATCATAACAACATCACAACTAATACCACCACCAACAAAATGGCATAATAATCATATAATCATATTTCAGAAAGCACACCCTGCCTGCAAGACCACCAAATCCTTTTAGAAATCCACTGGTGTATGTGTTTTAAGGATTTTTTAAAATAGATATTTGGCCCAAATTTTAATTGCAACAAAAATTCTACTCCATTTAATAATTCTTCAATGTTATTTCATTTGTAAGACGAGTTCTATATAGTTTATTCTCATGAGTTTTATTTAAGAATAAGAAAATTATCTGGATATTGTTATCCTTTAATAGTATGACTGTAATTCTGACTGTTACTCTTTTAGCATTAACAAAAAGACTGGAGTTAGTGGCTATACAGTTAGAAATGGCCCTAAAGAAAACATAGAATGCTTGGTCCTTGAGGTGCATTCATACTCATGTCAACACCAAACATAAAGAAATAACCCAAGGCCTATTTTGTTTTTCCACCAAAATGCCATTTTGTTTTTCCATTAAAGAACACTTTTCTTTATATCACTGTGGGAAGCATTCAAGACCCTACTTCAAAGGATTACAAATTTTGGTTACTTACCATTGCAGTTATACAAATATCACTTCACCTTAAAATTTGCTTATTATTTTAACCAGTTTGTTTTCAAAAGAAAACTCTAATTTCTTTAACTATTAAATACAGTCCTTCGAGGAATGCAAAAAGAATCCTTGCCCATCCTCATTTCAAAGACTTCCTCATATTGAATTCAGCTCCACAAGATTAAAAAATAACTGGGAAGCCAGGCACAGTGGTGCACACTTGTAATCTCAGCACTTTGGGAGGCTGAGACAGGAGAATCACAAATTCAAAGCCAGCCTCAGCAAAGGGGAGGCTCTAAGAAACTCTACATAAAACACAAAAATAGGGTTGAGGATGTGGCTCAGTGGTCGAGCGCCCCTGAGTTCAATCCCCGATACCAAAAAAAAAAAAAAAAAAAAAACCACTGGGAAATTCTGTAACAAAAATGATGCTTTCTCCTTCTGTTTTGATTACTGATGTTTTGGAGTTGTTTTTTAGGATCCCCATAAATTCCACTGGAGTGCAGGTCCTAAATTGACACCTGCCAGAGACAGCCAACCCCACCAATTAACAGCAAATCTTTTTTTGCTGCTAACTCTGGCAGCATATCTGTAGTTTTGTAGAAGAGACCCTCTAGAAATCTCATGAACTGTTTTTTCCTCAGAGGGCCTGAGAAATAAACCTCTATATTAACAGAAAGACAATATTAAACAGCTGCTCACAATCTCTTTCCAAAAGCACTTGATTTCTATAATAAACAAAATTAAATTGTGTCCATTCCTAGTCCTAAACAACAGAACTGGGCTGAAAAATGTAGATCAGGCACATAAAATGCCACCATAAAATTCAGCCTCTATCATAACTAGGATAGTCTAGGGAAATTTCAGATTGGACAATGAGCCAAAGCTTTTTAGCTAACCACTTTAACAGGACAAGTTTTGTTTTAATTATTTTTCTTTTATTTCTGTAACTAGATTTTTTAAAGAATTTTTTTTTGTTTATTTAACAGTAAAGATTTTTTCTTCTTAATTTGGAATGAAGATAAAATTTAAATTGCCATTCTTGTTTAAATGCCAACGTGTCATTTGTGCCTAAATGGCTTTATTCTGCGTACCAGCCCCATCAGTTAAAATCCAAAAAAAAAAAAAAAAAAGGACCAGGAGATTTAGTATTTGGCCTTCTGAGCAGCCAGTGAGCATAGGTGAGAACTTCTTTCTTCTCTCTGTAATCTCTGCAGATCACATGAGTGTACATAAACTCTGGTGGGAATAACTGCATTATTTCTACACTCCTTACACCTCCGCAGTCCCTTGAAGGCTCAGTATTTTTGGTTCTGTGTGTCCTGAAGACATAGGAACTGAACTCTTGGATCTATACCACACAGGGCATGCTTCCTTTAGTTTGGTTTAAGTACTCCATCTTCTAATGCTTAAGTGAAAGGAAACACTATAATAAACAAAATTAAATTGTGTCCATTCCTAGTCCTAAACAACAGAACTGGGCTGAAAAATGTAGATCAGGTACATAAAATGCCTGATCTGATTTCCTATAAACCAGAGGAAATCAGGGAAGAAAGCCCAGAAGAAATTTTTGAATGGCAAGAGACCTGAAGGGCATACATTTTTAGAAACCTTCTCTATTTTTCTATTCCTTTAACTGTTAATGGATTCCTCCTAAATGGCAAGAGAAATACAATAGTAAATTAAACTTATCTACCAGCACAAACTTTATGTCTCTCAGATTCCTAACTCAGGTGTGAGAAACAAATAAAGCTAAGTTAATACTATACTGAATGAGACCTTGACTATTAGGAGATAAGCACCTTGCTGAAAAATGATGAATTTATTAATTTGAGTAGTCTGACCACATAAAAAGATCATCTTTACATAAGGTACTTAAATAGTTAAAAACTGTTTCAGGTGCTTCCATTTAACTTTTGATTCAGTTACTGAATAACTTTGCTTGATTGACAATGAGAACAACTCACAGGAAATATTTACAGAATATTTTAAAATATCAATTGACTTTCATAAAGTATATACATAGGACTGAAATACAAAAATAGTAAGTGTATACTAAAATTTTGCAGGAAATTGAGCAAAAACTAAATACAGTAGTTTCCAACTATTAAAATTATTTTAAAAAAGAAATACTATTCTTAAAGTTATACATGTTCATACACTCCTTGATATTATTAAGTAAAATGGTAAATTTTTTTCTTATTGGAATTATGAGTGAAAGTTTTTTTATATATAAAGGGAAAAATACTATAACATCATTTCAAAAGGCATAATTGGGTGATGCTGAGAATGTCATAATAAATTTTCTCATAATAAAGACAATTCAAAAATCTTCCACAAAATAACTGTAAAAATGAAATATGGCATGAAAACTTACATATTAGTTCTAAAAATAAAGAAATATTTGAACTGATTTAATTTTATATCACACAAACATACATATACACTCTTGCCAAATACACATATAACCACAAGTATGCATGAATATGTGTGTATTTGTACATAAGGTGTTCTTCCAGGCATTTGTACTTTGAGTTCATTTATATGTAGAAAGTACATCATAAGTAAATAGACATATATGAAGAAAGATTCATATTATGCATGTATTAAATGTGCATGCATACATGCCATACATAAGTGTATTTCAGACAGGCTGGCAAATAATGAAACCCACTCCAGCAGGTTAAATAGAAAAGGAACTTATTAGTGATTAGGTAACCCTCAGATTCTCTGATATCATGTTTGTAACAGTGACCACTCCTTTGAGAGTCAACCTTCCAAGAGTTATTACCTCTCCCTGTCACGGTCTGCATGACAGTTTATTTAGGGCTAACCAGAGTGGTTGATGAGGGTATAGGGAAAGACAAACAGACACACAAATAGAGAAAAAGTTGGGGACTCAGTGGTTCAGCCAACCTCTGATGAAGGATGACTGACCACAAGCAAGCTCTGCAAGGTTATTTCTATAGGTTTAAATGTCAAAAGGATTTATTGTAAGAAAGTTTCTTCAAAGCACTCAGAGTGAAGGATAAACTTCCATGCAGCACAATTACAATTATCAGCTTACACCCATAACTCTCTATCCCAGGGTAGGTGATGTTCAAACCTAAGGTCAAGAACTGATAAAATTCTGAGGCTGGCACAGAATTTTCCTTTGAACAGGATGTCACCATAGCAACTGGGTGATCTTCAATCTGCATCTTTGCACCAAGAGTTCTCTAAAGAGGCATTGCCACTGTCAGAGGAAAGTTCAAGACAAGGTCCATAATTCAGTTGCCATGCTTGACATCTCCCTTTGTATGGCATTCTAAATTCTAAATGAAAGCTGCATTTTAGACTAGATAGTAACTCCTAAATAATCTTTTTTTAAGTTCTTTACAGATCCCAGAACATATTATAATCTGGTGACTTCAGATTATAATAGATGTACAACATTCTCCCTGATTCTTTAGTCCTGCATGAACTAACACAAAGTATGTAAATTGCTGTGGTGTTTAACTTGAAGAAAAATAATATGTTTGTGTAAAGAATTATAGGAATTGGGCCCATGAGATCTAGTCAAC
>PVHX01015768.1:0-22992 GCA_004024805.1 Geosciurus inauris
GGAAGGGAGAAATAGAAAAGAAAGTGAATGTGAATAAAGAACTTCCCAGACAGAATTAAGCCACCTTTTCATGGAGACCAGCCCTCATCCCCACCCACCACGTTTATTGACCAGAATAACATACACTGAGATTCTCATTCACTGAGATTCTCATTGACCAAGGTAGAAGGAAACGAACTCTATTTTAATGAGCTAAATATAGCAGATGTCTCCTTCTCCTCCTTTGTACTCTCTCCCTGTTTACATCGGGAGACTCTAATTGCAAAGCAGGCACATCCCATTAAGTCCCATAAGTACAAACTTTTCTTCCAGACTGAGATTATCAATTCTTAAAACACCATAAAATTATCCAAACTTTCAAAGTTTCCTCATATTAGAATTGTGGCTACTTTTAATGCTATTTAAATATGTGTGATCTGTAAGTAAACTATATTTTGGCAAACACCAATATTTTAAAAGAATCTCAATGTTTTCAGAAAGGACAACTCAATTTATTTTTCTGTTACTGGAAACAAAGTTACAGAATTTTGGACACTACATGAAGAAATATCATTTTAATATTTATAGAGGCAAAGAAAAACTGCATGTCATGAACTGGCACCCATATTATTATTATTATCATTATCATTATTATTATATATGCTAGAAAATTATTTTTATTGCTTTCTGGACACCAACTTTTTGTGATAATCTTATTACAAGCTACCTCTGTGTAAATAAAAGGAAAATATATTTAAACAAGTAGAAATAAATGTGCATGATTCACCAGCACAGTTAACTCAAGATTTTCCAGCCTTATAACCACAACTGATAGGAAGATTTATCACCACAGCTGCCTCTGTTAAACTTCTTTTCCTTGCAGTTGAAGGAATCAAATTTCTTCTTGGAGATTAGTCATTTGTGGGGGTGTCGCCAACTGCAAAATGCTTCTGTTATGAATGAGGTGCACTTCTCTGTTGCTATCCTCCGGCCCTAAGTCAATGAGTAATTTTCATCTCTTTATGTTTCTTTTCCGCCTACCATCAGGAACAAATTTTAATGACTTACGCAGTCAAACTTTCTTTAGTTGTTACGCAAACCTAAAACTTCAGATTGTATTGTTTCTGGTAATGAGATAACCTAACAAGGAAAGGTAGGATGAAGTGACATTTTGACACATGTTTACCAGAATGAAATCTCTGAAGGAAAGGTCTATGTGGGGTACAAAAACAGGAAGGGAGTTAAAGTATCCTGGGTGTCTATAAACGTGCCAGGCACTGCACTAAGCTCTTCATGAAAGTATCTTACCTCATTTTGGGGACAATTCTTCAAGAGGCTAGATGATATTCCCATTTCACTGATGAGGAACCTAATCTCAAGATTGTTCAGTTTATTAGTGAAGAAACCAGTATTTAGGCTTAGATCCAGCTGGCTCCCTTGCTTTCTTTCTGTGTTTCAGTGTTCCGTCTTCTGGGTATGAGGAATTATCCAATTATTTGCAGCACTAATAGTAAATATAGCCATATACTTTGAAGAGACTGATTCTGTGCCTAAATAAGAAAATCCTAAAGCCAAAAAAGACGTCAATTGGTCATCTCCTCCACTCCCTGCTAAACTCATGCAAAACTGATAAGGCTGTGTTTTCTTTTTCAACATTTCTGGAAACACATATTTAAAATTTGCCTTGTGCCTTTTTCACAATTTCCGGTAACTGTTGTCTTCACGGAATCCTTTTATCTAATAAGATTTCCCCATCTTCCTTTGAGCTCTTGTTTGCAACCATATAGAGATGGTAGGATCTGCACATATTAAGCTTCTGTCAATTGAAGATAGATGTCAGAACAATTGAACAAAGAATGAGATTTTAGTAAATCCACCAATTGCTTGGTTTATTTCATGACAGTTTGGCTGGTGTTGTTTTGCCATTGAATTGACTGGTTGCTTTAGCTAAACATACACTTTCTAATTTACCATTTATTCATAGGTGGTTCTAATATGACATATAAGAGCAAAAACAACAAAAGGTTGAATAATAAAGAAGTTTGGGGCACTCACAAAAGGAATATTTGAGTTTAAATTTTAAAGTTATTTTTTAAATTTGTGAAACAACTTAAATGCAGCAAACGCTCTTTTGGTGGGAAAATATAGCATTTTTGCCTCTTTATTCAATCAAGGGCAAAATGGATCATCTAGCAAGGACCCCTTATAAGAATAATTACTCAGTTTGAATCAGTGTAAATAACTGTCTTACTTAATCAGATATAAGTACTTCTACTGGGGCTCTAACAGTCCAAACAACTTAATCAGTCTTTCCTAGTCATATGTTTCCACAAGACAGAAAAGCAAAGAGAATATATATTTTCACCACTGAATACCTGTATAGCCAAACCTAACCCAGAAAAACAAATGGCACATGATAATTAATTAGAATGTGAACTGCAACAGGCTGCTGAGGTTCTTCCTCATTTTCTCATGTAGATGCCATTATATTTTATCTCCTTTCCCAGCACTTGAGATGAGTAAATGGGCATTCTAAAGAGCAACAATGCCTCTGGGGTGACTGAATTTATCCTTATTGGATTTTCCCAACACCTTCAAATGCTTTCTTAGTAGAAGGCAGCCTGGTCACAGTGTTTGGGAACAGCCTTATCATTGTAGTGAGATGAGATTCTCAACCTCATACTTTCGTGTAATTTTTTCCTCAGTAACTTATCTTCTCTTGATATGTGTTATTCCACCAGCTGGAAGCCCTATGTACTGACCCAATGCTTCAGAGATTTCCCCACGATCTCCTGTACCAGCTGTTATGCCCTGGTGACCACATCCCTCTTTCTGGGTATGGCACAGTATCTCCTCCTTGTTGTCAAAGTTTATGATGCATTCATTGTGATTTCCAATCCCCTGCATTATACTATCATTATGAATAATCGGCTGTGCATGCAGTTGGCCTTGGAAACCTGGATCAGTGCCTTCTTAGTAGCAATCATACCAACCTTTGCAATTCCTAGCCATTTTTGTGGACACAACATCTTCAAACATTGTACCTCTGAGGTGCAGATCCTGCTAAAGCCTATCTACTCAGACACTCCTATCAATCTAATTCTGCTCCTTCCCTTCACTTTTATCCTCATTTTCTATTTCTGCATTCTGGTTACCACAATGAAGATCCATTCTACAGAGGCCAGGCTCAAAGTTTTCTCTAACTCTAGATCCCGTCTTACCTGTGGTTATGTTATTTTATGGGACTGCCATCCTCATTGCCTGAAACCTCAGAAAAAGGAATCTCAGAAGAGTCTTTTCAACATTTCATGGAGCAGTTATTCCCATGGTAAGTGCTCTTATTTACAAAACTTGAACCAGTATTTCAATTTATGGTTTGTTGTTTTTGGTTCCAGGGATTGAACCCAGGGGTGCTTACCCACTGAGCCACATCCCCAGCCCTTTTTTATTTTTTATTTTGAGCAAGGTCTCGCTAAGTTACTTAGGGCCTCACTCAGTTGCTGAGGTTGGCTTTGAACTCACAATCCTCCTGCCTCAACCTCCCAAATCACTGGGATTACAGGCATGCGCCATAGCAACCAGCACAATTTACGTTTTTTTAAGGTAAACAACAACAACAGCAAATCTTAGTGAACATTCTCTCTGTGGTCAACACTAGGCACTCATTAACAAGTTGACTATTAATATTAAAACTTTCTCAAGCTACATTGAGACCTAAAGCCATGAAGGAACTCAAAACAGTTCAGAGAGAGAATAACAGTAGAAGGTACACGAAGGTGGCATGACAGCTAAATAGCCCATCAGGGGAAACGTGTTTTCTGGGGTATAAACCATAAGAGTTTTGTAACCAAGCATCATCTTTGTACTTGCCACGCAAAGTGAATAAAATTCAAACACAAGACAGAGGTTACACAACAATAGTTTAGCATTTGCTCCTCATATTTCATAGGCATCTCCCCCAATTTGAATCCAATGGACAAATAGCCCCTCAGTTTCCACATTTAGGTGATAATATCTCATGGCCAAAAGTGTCTGTTGTATGTAAAATGATCTATCTTTTAATAAGTGCTTGTAAATAAATTATTCTAGTTTATCCTAAAATTTCTTATTTTAACATATTTTACATATTGTAAATATTAATAAATCATTTCTCAACCAACATTGTTTCAACAAATATTAAATTTCCATTGTATCAATTTCTCATAAAAAATGTCAAAACTGAAATTGTTATTCTTTTGCCTTCTTCTGTTTCTCTGCCTTCTCTTCCATGATGTGGTTTAGCGACCCTCTGGCCATTTCAACTCCCACTTCTCATACACATTTATGAGCTTTAGCATTGCTGTTTGTCCCAAGAGTCTTCATGGCCCAGACGGTGATTATTTTTCTCCCTTTTCTCCATTTAATAAGATGCAATATGCACTTTCTTTTGTTGACAGCCAGCATTTATTATATATTTTGTATCATGGTAATTTGTGGATTCTTTTTCTTATCTTAACTTTGACCGACTGACTCCACAATTCTTCTACCACATTATGGTCAGAAGGTAGCTAATGTCTTACTTCTAAACTTCCTTTCCCTCTCATAGCCTATTCTTGGATGGATGTTTCTCTGAAAGCAGTGTTTTCTGTCCTTGGCTTTTTCTTCACTTTCTGAAGGCTGATTCTTTCTGGGTCCTAAAACTAACAATAAAACAACAAACTCAGAAACTCTACAAATGATGTCTTCCCATAAGTCATTTTCCACTACCAATGGAGTGTGATACCTATTCCCTGATTGTTATGATTTGCTGCCCAAAGATCCAGAAGCGAAATCACTAGGAAGGAATTCTCCATTGATCTCCTCCATTGAACCTCCTTCATTTGTATTTTCTTCGGAATCAATTTTCCTAGGTATTAAGGGGGTGGGGAGCGGAGGGCAAAGAAAAGTCCCTGTCAGTTTCACACTGCACTTTCCTGGTGGTACCATGTACATAATCCAAAGATGATTGAATTGTAGACAACAGAACCAGAAAACTTGGGTTCAGATTCAATCTCTGCATTTATTACCTATGACATCTTGGGAAAATTGCTTAACTGCTCTGTGCAACGTTTCCCATCCACAAAATAAATATAAGAATTTTTTCTCATGGTGTTATTGGAAGAATTAAATTTATAGTCTATATCAAGTGCCTGGAACATAGTAAGCATTTAATCAATGTTAAATATTATTGCTGTTTTCTGAAAGCTTTCAAATACTCCTGTTCTTTGTTTTCTAAAATCTATTTCCTTTATGTATCTTCCTGTCCAGAGTGTACAATGAGAAGCCTAACTGGCCCATTCTCTAATTTTAGAACACCATAATATCATATTTCCCTTTGGCTCTGATTTTTATGGCTTTGCTCTTAATCTGTTTGACTCCTATTCCAGCTCCTCTGACCTATGCTTGATATATTTTAAGTAGAGACAGCCCCAAACTTAGGAATGAGTTATGTCCAAAAGCTAACTCATAAGTCATCAGCTTGGAACTCAGAGCACGTTTTCTCTGTTGAGATAGGGTAGCTACATTCCAAGGGCAGCTCACCAACATCTATTTAGGTCATCAGCCTATCACTAATAATACTAAAAGTCCTAAGACCATTTTTTTAAAGTATGTTTGTTTATTTGAAGATAGGTTTTAAGTCCTCATTTAAGATTCTAACAGGCACTGTTAGATTGAACTGCTGCTCAAAAAAATATATAATAATAATCTGCCTTGAGGGTCTCTGCCACCACCCTCATGCCCTAATGGGTGTATGAGAAAAATCATAGCAAGATCTAAGAGTAGGGTTCAAAGAGTTTCTCTACAGATTACAAAGTAATGATTTGTTTCTATGTATGGGTCACTCATGATTCAAATGACACCGATCCCCTCCCTCCCTCCCTCTCTCTCTCTCTCTCTCTCTCTCTCTCTCGGTACCAGGGATTGAACTCAGGGGTACTTGACCACTGAGCCACATCCCCAGCCCTACTTTGTGTTTTATGTAGAGACAGAGTCTCACTGAGTTGCTTAGCACCTCACCATTGCTGAGGCTGGCTTTGAACTCGCGATTCTCCTGTCTCAGCCTCCCTAAATGCTGGGACTACAGGTGTGTACCACTGCACCCAGCCCAATCTTCTCTTCATTTCTTTTTCTGCTATTGCTGGTGTTAGATGACTTAACACTAAACCTGGTATCAGTCATTTTAGAAAGTAAGTGGCTATTGTATGTTAGGAATGCCAATCCAAATACCACATTTTCTGCCTTTGAGAGGCTCACATTGGAGTTGGAGAGCAAAGGCACACAGTGAAGTGCTCCAGATACTGGGATCCACATTTAGGGTGTTTTGCTTTTTTGTTTTGTTTTGGGGGTTTGATGTTGTTTTGTTTTGTTTGTTTTTGTGGTATTAGAGATTGCACCCAGGGTGCTCTACCACACTGAACTACAGGCCTTTTCAATTTTTTTATTTTGGGGTAGGATCACACTAAGTTGCTGAGGCTAGCCTCCAACTTGCCATCCTCCTGCCTCAGCTGCTCAAACTGCTGAGATTATAGCTGTGAGCCACTGTGCCTGGTGTGTGATCCACATTTATAGGAGCACAGAAACCAGTTCTAACTGGGGCAGTCAAGAAATACCTAACAGAAAATATGACAGTTTTAGTAGAGTCTTTAGACATAGTTTGCCAATTGGATGAAGGAGGACAATTTCAGTGAATGTGATGTAAACAAGGAGAAGTACAAAATCCTGCTTGGTGTACTTCCAGATACTGCCGACAATTCAACATAGCTACAGCAAAGGATGTGGGAAGTGTTTTTGGCAAATATAAGACTTGAGAAAAAAAGAAGTAGGCCAGATTATGGGCATCTGAGCATGTTGTATTTAAAGAACTCGCACTTATTTATTCTATAGGTCAAGAAACTGTAGCCTGAAGCCTAAAATCTAGCCCTTGGCTTGCATAGCCCATCAGCTAAGAATGGTTTTCAATTTTTTAAGAGATGTGTTCAAAAAGCAAGGAATATTCTACAAAGACTGTGTGTATCCTACAAAGCTTAAAATGTTCACCGTCTGGCCTCTTATGAACAAAGTTTGCTAACTCCAATAGGTGGTGGGTAACCATTGAAGAATTTTTAGCAAGCCAGTAAAATGTTCATCATTGTATTTTAGAAAGGTCACTTTTGCAAAACAAAATGTGAAAATGTGATTGAAAAGGTAAAACATTGAAAAAACAAAAGGTAAAAAATTGGACAGCATGCCAACAAGAAAGCCATTACAAATAATCTGAGAGCTGACGTGGACCTTAACCAGTCCATAGCAACAGGGTTTTGGAGAAGACCTGCATCATAGAGTGACCTATCCCTTTTTTTCATTTTCACATGCAATCTCACTCACATTTAGCATATATTTGCTTAGAACTAGCATCTTTAGCATGGATATAACAAGGGATCTCAGGGGTAAGAGGATCTCATCCTCAACATTATTCATTTCTTTCCCAGCATCCAAGGAGCACAGAGAGATATGAAAAGGGTAAGGTCCAAAGAAACATAGCTATGTTTTATTCATACGTTACAGGCCCTTCTCTTACCCAAATAGGATTGTATAGTATATGAAATTTTAGTTTTGTTCAAATGAAATGATTTTAAAGATACTAAATATCCTCTGACTTCCTGCATAATCTTTGAAGCTCACTGATCACCTGTCACTCCTTTAGACTGCCTTTAGATGTGTCTCACGCATCATGAATCATGCTACCATGAGACCTACTAGGAAGATTTATAAAAAAAACATTGTTTAGAAATATCAGTGACAACCAGTTTCTAATTTTTTCTTTGCTCAAATATTATTCATCCTCCTTGTTTTATCATATCAACCATTTCCTTCTTGTCCCTTGTGCTACAGAAACCCACAGATGTTTGCTCAGCCCATCCACAAAAGTCTTGGCATAATAGTGTCCAAATTTTGTTCAAGCTATTTTCATGATTATTGTTTCATTTGGGCTTTGCAGCAATGTAATGTTACTTTACCAAAGAGAAATTCAAGACTCTGTAAGCTAAGAAAAAATTGCTCACAGTTGCAAGGCTGGTTAAGTAGTAAAGAAAGGACTAAAACCCAAAGCTGGTAGATTTGCCACTGTGCTGCATCCCTAAGGACTAGAGATCCAGATTTTCTCATCAACACCTTGTTCATGATGTTCACTCACATTCTGAGCTGTGAAGTCTGTGGCTGAGTCACTCTTTCATTTGCTGCTTGGTTTTGCGTACCCCAGTATTAGCCCACATCCATTCCTGTATTGTAATTCCATAAAGAATTCTCATAACTGGCTAGAAGTCACTTTAACCTATTTGTCTATAGTCTCTCAAATATGTCAACCTTCTTTTCTTCCTGCACATGAGGAAATGTCAGTCTCCTTAATCGTCTTTACTGCTTCTGCATATTACTCTGGCTCTCTCAGACTATTGCAGACATTTGTCACTTGCTCTTTGATTTTCCCTATTTCTGTTCTAATTTCTTTATTCATTTTCTGTGTTCTCCATTAGTTTATTCTAAAATTGAAAATATGTATTTTTCTCTTCAAAGCATTTGGCTTCATTTCTTTCCTTGAGAGCTTTCTTTAAATTATTTTTTCATCTGTACCAATCTTCTTTGACAGCTTGAAATGAAAGCTGGGCTTCTCTCCTCTTGACCGTTTCTCATCGTTTTCAATACCTTCTCTTACTTATATGAATTTGCTCATCCTCCATTTACTTCTGCCAAATTTCCGAGCTTTTAAGAAATTAATTTCAGCTATTACTATTGCATGACCAGAAAAAGTGTTATCTTTCATTTTATATGTCAGACCTCTACTATTTCTTGCATATAAATCCTGTCAGCCCTACTGGATCACTTCTCTTTTATGTTAGCATATTGCAAAGTGTTAGCATATACTTCCAAATAATCTTCCTTCAAGTGTACATTTTTGTACACAATTTTCTAAGTATTCGGCTTCACTGGTCAATTTCCAATTATGTCTGGCTCTCTTCCCCTTTCTGAGATGTAATTGAAATGTCCCTCTACTCTAAAACCACTTTATTTTATGAAAAATGAGAAAGGGTACTGCATCCTTAATTTACAAATCCAAGCTGTTCTCCTGAATTGAACATCCTTGATCATGTCTTCCAATTCATATCTTCTATCTTTCAGACATTTGCATGATAATGTTAAGCCAAAATTTCTAGTCCTCTTTTTTAAATATTTTCAAGTTATACATGGACACAGTATTTTGTTTACTTATTTTTATGTGGTGCTAAGGATCAAACCCAGTGCCTCACACATGCTAGGTAAACCCTCTGCCACTGAGCCACAACTTCAACCCCTCTAGTCTTCTTTTGTAGTCTTTTCTTCCTTTTCAAAAACAAGAAACAAACCCCACAACTTCATGAGAACAATTGGCAGGTAGTATAAGCAAGCAACTGTATGTTATGGATGTAGAGGAAATAGATAAATTCTTTATTGGTAAGAAAAATGTGATGTATATCTAAAAAGAACAAATAATAAAAGTAAAAATAAAGAAGAAATGTGGAATGTTTCTTTAAGATAGAAGAATTTAAGCTAGGTTTAGAAACATGGGTGGGATTTTAATAAGCAAACTGTGGTATGCAATATGATCATGATATTCCAAGTGGCAAGAAAAATATATACAAGTTTAAAGACATTCATAGTGTGTATTTTCAGAATGGGTAGTTCCTGTTGGCTGAAAGACAGTATGCAAGTGACATACATCAGGAAAGGTAAGGAGGGGACATGTTGTGAAATATATTGCTAATGAAAGGAATTTAGATTTTATTCTGTGGTAAAGAGTATGCCATGGATTTTTTAAGAGTAACATAGTTGACTGTCAAATCTTTACTGAAAGAATAGATGAATGAGTCAAAGATACATCCAAAGTGTTTCATATGGGTGACTAGGAAAAGAGTGACACTCTTTTTTTAACACTCTGATTTATTTTTTCTTTTAAATTCAAAACTTCGAGTTACTATAAAACAAAAACAGAAAGCCTTCCAAAGTAGATTTTTAAAATTTTTATTTGTTCTTTTTAGTTATACATGACAGTAGAATCTATTTTGTGTTGAGATTCTCTGTGGGGTATCAACACTTTCGACAAAGGAAGGAAAGGGGCCTGATGGCTTTGTTTGAAAACAAATGGATTCACCTTTGGATATAACTGAACATAAGGTGTTTGAAAGCCATTCAAGTTGAAAAATTCATCAAATACATGGATATGCAGTTCTGAGAGGTTAGATATACAGATAAATATTGAAAATCAAGCACATAATGAGGATAGTTAAAGTTGTACAGGTATGTGAATCATCATTCCCAAAGTCAGAGAAAAGATCAGAAGGAACAGCCATAGAGAATAGCCACACTCATGTAGTAAGAAGAGGGAGAAGCAAGTTAAGGAGTTGTAGAGGAGTAGTCCAGAGACTGAAAATATCATTTAAGCCAAAGGAAGAGAGAATTTAAAGAAGGAGGAGGGTGATTACCAATGCCAAATATTTCAGATGCATAGAGGAGGGTAAGTTCAGGGAAACATTCATTCTGACAATTTGGACATTATTAGAAACTTTCCTATAGGATATTACAGTAAACTGGAAGATGCAGAAGACAGATGGTATGGGTGAGAAAGTAGAGCCAACAATGTAAACTAACTTTCACTGAAATTTGATAGTAAAAGAGATATAGGAAATTCAATAGCTCATGGATTTACCAGGATTAAGGGATAGACGTTTTGAGAATTAGAGAGCCCTCTTATGATTATAGGCATAAGAAAAGAACTTGGTAGCAGTAGGAAATATGTATGTGTGGGTATGTATGTATGTATATTTATAAGTGTGTGTGTGTACATAATTTATTATTTTCATTATAAAGGGAGTAAGGGAGGCAGGAAAGGTGGCAATGAAAGAGAATGGACAGAAGAAGGTAATTAAAAATATAGGGTAAAATTTATCGCATGGAGTACAAGGATATCTACTGAAGCTAGATCCTGAAAAAGCAAGAAGAGGTAGAATTAGCTAACCATGCACATGCAGTGGTTAGCTCTGGCAGGACAGAGGTGGGGGTTTCTTCTTCAAAGGTCAAAGCAAAACACAGGTCCAGATACAGAGAAGAATTCAAATTGAAAGGAGAGAAAGGAGCAAACAGATGGTATTTCTCTCTGATCAATCTAAATTTCTCTTATCCATGGCTCTATTCCTCTTAAATCTGTAACTGGAACTCCATCTTCAGGGAGGATGGAGTACTTACTTTTTTCTGTGTGTCTCACTTGTGCTCCTTTGCTGATGCTTTCTGTAGCAACCCCACATTTCCTTTTTCTTTCAGTAACCACAACTTCACTCCAGCTGTTTCTTGCTGTCCTCACACTTTTATTGTTTTCTTTTAGTCCTTTCCATACCCCTACCTGAACTCTACCTTTACTCCTTCACTCAATACAAGCCCCTCACTCACACACATTACCTTCTGAATCTCTTTTTCATACAGGTTAGTGACAACTAATACCAGTGATTACTACATTTTGGGGAGTTTGAACTGGGATAGGATATGATAGAGAAGGAATGGAGGGGGAAAACCTTGAACATATTTATAAGGTAAGAGGAAAAAAATCAGAGAGAAAAAAGATTGAGATGTTAAAAATGAAATAAAATAAAGGAAGCATTTTGATTTCAGACCAAGTGAGAGGAAAAGAAATCCTTAGCACAGGTAGAAGGATAATCTTAGACATTAAGAGGCATACTTTTCTGCTGAGGCAGGAAGGAAGGAGGCAATTGTGTATCAAATATGGACATATTATAGGAGAAAGGGACAGGAATTTTGAGTCCCAATGTGATGAGTAGGAGGGAAGTCATGTATTGAGAATCAAAGTAGAAATGTTGGAGTAGAAGATGGGAGGAGGTTGCTGCTGATGTGATTCAGTGATAGAGCACTTATCTGGCATGCATGAGATCTTGAGTTAAATTCCCAGTACTATAAAATAAAACAAACAATGGCTGGGGTTGTGGCTCAGTGGTACAGTGCTTGCCTAGCACGTGTGAGGCACTGAGTTCGATTCTCAGCACCACATATGAATAAATAAATAAAATAAAGATCCATCAACAACTAATAAAAATAGTTTTTTAAAAATAAAGGGCTGAGATTGTAGCTCAGTGGTAAAGCGCTTGCCTTGCATACGTGAGGCACTGGGTTCGATCCTCGGCACCACATAAAAACAAATAAATAAAGATATTATGTCCATCTACAACTAAAAAAATAAAAATTAAATTAAATTAAATTAAAGGGAATAATAAACAATAGAAGATGGAAGGAGGTTCATGGAAGTTTCAACAAGGTATTGTGGGAAATGGAGAAGAGCAGTCTAGGAAAACACTGGATTATCAAACAGCATGGAAAGCCCAAGCAAAATTGGAAGCCAAAATTTGTAGAAGCATGAGTTCACATAAATGTGGGATTTTTATCTAAGTCATACTTAGTCTGCATGTAGGCAAAGATGGCCTAAATAAGATCTACATGTAATTGAAATAGCAATGGATTCCAAAGCCCTAAAGAAAGCATGCTGTGCTTCAAAAATGTCTAAGAATTGGCTATAGCTGGAAGTATAGTATATGAGGCTGTAAAAGTTAAGCAACAACTCAATAATCAATATTGTTATTTGCCTTTGGCAATGGAGATCCATTGCAGGGTTTTAATTTGGGAAATGACTTGATCAGACTTGCATTTTGAAAATATCAGAAGAGAATATTTGTGGAGGGTAGAATTGAAGGAGAAGAGATCAGAGACATAGAGGCCATTTAAGAGGTTATTTCAATAGTAGAGACGAGATAACCTGAACAAAGGCACAGACTTGGGCACACAAAGAAGTGGATTAGAAACCTACAGAGAAATTTAGTTGAGGACTGGTTAGAGAAAACTTGATGACTAACTGGAATTTTAATTTGTTTGAATTGTTGTGTTTTTCCTTGCAGGTCCTTTTCTTTACTCCCCTCTGCAGCTCATAAGTGAGACTTCTTCTAGCAGGAAGCCAGGAGACAAAAGTTCAGAAGTAAATGCATGTAAAGTTGCATAGTGTAATGGAAAGAGTGTGGGCTTTGGAATCCCAGGTTCTAACCCCTACTCCACCACTTAAGACCTGCATGATTTGCCATAGTTAACCTCAGTTAACCTCAGCTAATTTCTCTCTAAATAAGGATTGTGCCTCCTCTCCAGAGCTCTTAAAATGTTTAAAGGAAATACTGAAAATATGTATGGATGGTAGGTCATTTCAATGTTTCCTGGTACATAGCAGATGCTTAAGGGGTAGCTAGTTCTGTTCTGATTACTCTTGGTTATTTTTGTTATTATGTCAGTATTCCTTCCAGGGCTGGTTTCACAGCGTCACAGATTGCCCCTGCCTCCTCTTGACTGAAGTCATACTAAGTTAGAGTAGACAGGTAATTCCTTAAATTTTGCTGCACAATCTACTCTGCTCTAGATACTCTACACAGTTTCAGGCATATGGTGTGGGGAACTCTCCCTGATCATGGAGCCAACTAGCCAACCAGCCCTAGGTTCACAACAATGGCAGAGGAGCTGGACCTCATACATTCAACTAGGTGAACACTAAAAGATTACTTCTCATGGTAGGTATGAAATTGGTAATTCTCATAGTTGAACTAGATGGAATCAGCTAGAATAAAAGTTCAGGTAAGGATATACATGGACATTTGAGTGAACATGTCATTCAAACATAATTTTGTCCCATTTCAAGGAGGTCAGAAAGAATGCCATTTAAGAAATAATACAATATAACTGGAACCCTGAATAAACCAAAGGATATGACACCATAATTGAAATGGCAAAGTCAGCTTTCATCTTTAGTCTCTTGAGTAAAGGAAATGACTATATGTCTCTGTGTGAGTCCAAATTGAAGAATAACCAGGTCCCTTAGAGCTGGTCCAGTAACTCAGGGATGAGAGAATGCCACTTGTCAGTCCTACATCATCATTGTTCAATTTCTAGTAGTTGGACAAAGTGTACCAGCATGGAATATTGAAAGACAGGCAGACGAACCACCTCTGCAGCTTTTTGTTAGTCTATCCCTTGCTTTCTAAAGAACAGTACCAGAGAAAATAGCTAAAAATGAAAGACACTGAACAAAGGGTCACAAGTTACAATTGCATTAAAGGCCTTGAGTCAGATAAGTCCAAGTATTAGCTGGCAACATTGAAAATGAAAGGTTGAAAACATGAGCAGCTGAATGTGTCCCTCTACTTACACTTTGGGGTAAGGTCTCTGCGTGATAGATTCTCACAATAAAAGGTAAATACAAGGAAGTAAACAATTATAATGCAGCGTGAGAAATGCTGTGCTAGAGGTAAACACAGGATTTTATGGGACTATGCTGACACCTAACACAGGATTAAAAGATAAAAGTAAGCAAGGAGGGCTTCCTGGAATGTATAATATCTGAATGAGTTTTGAAGGATAAATAGAATTTTTCCTGATGAAGAAGTTGTGGCAGGTATTGCACGTGGAGAGAATATAGCCTGTCTGAAGGCATGGAAGCATGAAAGAGGAGAAGCGTATACAAATTGCAAGGAGCTCTGCTTGGCTGAGCTGAATCTGAAGGAGTGATGAGGAGATAGTAAGATAGGGAGGAAGGAGATTGGGAAAATCACAGGCTGAAGCAGAGAGCAGGAACTGGATCGTGAAAGCCTTCTGTGGTGCTTTAAGCTCAATATATGCCATGACCCTAGCTGTTAATCTCCATGAAAACAGAGACTCTGTATGTTTCATTCATGGGTTCATCCCTAATTTCTCTAAAAGGGTACATTTAAATGTCTCCAAAATGGCATAAATTAATCCCATGCTAAGGCATTTAAACATCATTCTAAAGGCTACGAGGCCCATTAAATAGTTTCAAGCAAAGATATGACATAGTTAGATTTAGATTTTGGATAGATTTATATTTTTCAGAATAAATGGGAGGAGTCTACACTGGATATGTGGAGAATATCTATAAGGCTTTTGCAGTAATCTAGGCAGGAGAAGATGGTGGCAGGGAATGGAGAATTTGGAAATTTGTACAAATTCAAGAGATATTGTGGGATAAAGAATTAGCAAACCAGGTGGCGGTGGCTAATACCTGTAATCCCAGCGGCTTGGGAGGCTGAGGCAGGAGAATCACAAGTTCAAGGCCAGCCTCAGCAACTCAGCAAGGCCCTGCCTCTCAATAAAATACAAAAATAATGGCTGGGGATGTGATTCAATGGTTAAGCACCCCTAGGTTCAATCCCTGGTACCAAAAAACATGTAATAAGATAGATGGATAAGAAAGAAGATTGGTACCACCAGTTTGATGATTTGAACAATAATGAACCACAGTTTACTGAGATGAGGAATGCTGGGAAATGAGCAGGTCCACGAGACAGGGAAGGAATATAACATCATCAGTGGAGTTATAGCATAGGAAGAGGATATGAAGAGAGAATATAGAAAGAAATGAAAATATTGGTTCCATTTGAAAACTGAGTTTAAGGGATCTGAGGGATATCCAGTAGCCAATTGGATATGTGAATGAGGCTCAGAAGACAAATATGGAAATATAGTTTTGAGAGCCTGCATATAGATGGTAGTTGAAAGTATATCTCCCTTTTGGTTTCTCTTGCCCATGGTCCAGTGAGCTCTGCCTACAAAGCTAGGCTACCACAGCCTGAATTCTTAATGAGTGTTTAATCTCCTTGCTAATGTCCTCTATCATAGTCCAGGCCTCAAGACCACCACCTGATTAATCAATCCCTCAGGAGACTGAGCAAAATTCTCCACATGCTATAGTTAGTATGGCTTGTATTTACACCCACAGCTTTCAACTTCTAACAGCACAAGGGTACCCTCTAGCGTCCATCATGATGCATACAGGGCCACAGGTGAACACTGAGCTGTGAACTTGTGCTTTCAACTAGCATCACTACCCTGTCACTTCCGTTTCTGGGGAAACTAACTAGCAATGTGCACCCTCAGATTTGGAAGGATTCTAAGCACTTCTGATTCAGGCAGGGTGTGAGGAGTCAAGCAATCCATACCCTCTCGAGGTATATATATTTTAACCAGTTAAAACATAGTCTATGCCATTTGTTGAGTGGATAAATGAAATCTCAAAGTCTAGGTTCTCAGTAAGTCTCAGGGAGAAGCTAATGGATGAATCAATCAGAGTCTTATTTCAAATATATTAAGCATTAGGGTATAAATACAGATGTATCCACAAAACTAGAGAAACAGAGACATCTACGTCACGGGCCTCTTGACCACATCAGCAACTGAGCTAACCACTTTGTCCACAGGTGCCACTCCATCTCTGGAAGTTCCTTTGCATACAAACTAGAGTGCCAGGGTGAGAATGGAAGGTTCATCTTTTACTGTCACCTACCAAAGGTAGTGAGAAGGGCATTTCATAGTAGAGAATTCTGGGTGGTGCACTTTGGCCTGTACATTGGTGACCAGATCCCAAGGTTATTCTGGTTTAAATGGATACCCTTGCATACATCCCACATTGGGAGTAGAGGTCATTGAATTAACATGCTCATGAGACAACATGCAAAATTCCCGGTATTTTTAGAGTATTATGGCTCATACCCACCACTTTTACAGGTGTAGATCCAAGTGCCTCACCATATCCAAGAAAGTCTAGGTTCATCATCTTATTTTGAAATTCTTCCTTAAGTTCTAGCTCTGCTCACTATAGCCCTACACTATCTGTCACTTCCTTACCTGGAAATGTGGAGAACTACACCACTTACCAGAAAGCATTTTCAGAACTGAAGGAAGAACTGAATGTAAATATGATTAACCTGGGACCTGGGACCCATAGTTATGTCAAGTACCTAAGGCCAAGTGCTTCCAACAATACATAGATAACAACTTGTGGCAAAAACACATCAGGCTCCTATACTAGTCTTCATACAAGTGAGATGAGGAGTTCTGTGTCTTTCAGACATTACCTCAGCCTCATGGCAGTAAGCTTCCAAACACATCTATTTTTGAAATATCGTTTACATGTAATAAAATTTAGTCATTTTAGCGTACTTTATTATGAGTTCTGACAAGTTTATATATCACTCAGAAGTAAAAACTACCACAATCAAAATATAAAACATTTTCATTATACTCCTCCAAAATTCACTTGTACCCATTCCAGTCAACAAGCTACCCCCGCAATCCTCAGGCAACCACTAATTGGTTTTTGTTACCTCAAATACATTTGCTATTTATGGAGTGTTATGTAAATGGAAGCATACACTATATACACTTTTGTGTCTATATTCCTTAATTTAATGCAATATTCTTGCAATTCTTTCATATTCTTGCATATAGCTCAAATTTACTGCTTTGCATTGCTAACTAGGATTTTATTTGATGGATGTGCCCACTATTTTTTGCAAATTTGCCCATCAATGAAAATTTGAGTTGTTTCCAGGTTTTGGCCATTTTCAATAAAACTTTTATGAACATACATGTACAGTTATTTGTGTGGCCATACGTTTTATCTTGAGAAAATACACAGGAGTTGAATTTTTGGTTCATAAGGCAAATGTATGCTATGTTATAGGTTTGAAACTGACAAGCTATTTTCTGAAGTGACTACCATTTTCTATTCCCACCACAATTCATCCAAGTTCCAATTACTTGACATTCTTGTCAATACTTGGAGTTTGTAGTCTTTTTAATTTTAGTCACTAAAGGTTTTGTAGTTATATTCCATTATAATTTGCTTTTCCCAAATGATTAAAATGTTGAGCATCTTCTCGTGTGCTAGTTGGCTATTTCCATATCTTTTTTTTTTGAAAAATTTTCAAACAATTGTATTTTATAAAACCGAGTTTTGCCTTTGGAATGAATGAAAGCAATATATGGAATGTGGAAGACCAGATGAGTTTCAGGCAATATTTTTCTGCTGTTTGTCTTATTCAGTATCCCATACATTTTCAGAAACTGATTCATGAACTCTTATATGGCCTTCATAATCATGAGATCACAATATACCTTAATAATATCATATTTTTATTTCCAATAATAAGATGACAGAATTTCCTGGCCACCTGATGTACCTCTGCTATTGGAATACTCCTAGAAGAGTTCTACTTGAAAGTTCAAAGGTAGAATTATTGGACCCTGTCCTATATGTTCTGAATGATCAAGACATGCACATATGTTCTATAATGCATCAACCATATTAAACTTATGAGCACTCTAAGTAAGTAAAGTTTATCTTGAAACTATTGATGTTTCTCAGGTTCTATCTACAATTCATTCCTTATGTTACTGTTGTAGTTAGCCCAATGACTGAGTTCAATAAGGGGAATAGATTTGTTTCATTGTTAATTATTCTTGCTGGGTTATAAGTTTATGAAATATTGATCTTCTCAGCCCTTGAAATGACCATGAAGACCTGGGACATTCAGAGAATTAGGCCAGTTGCCTTCAACTTTGACTAATCTTGTCCAGTTCCCCAGTAGACCATATAATAGGTGCCATTTTCTTTCTTTTTTTTTAAATATTTTTTTAGTTGTAGAAGGACACAGTATCTTTATTTTATTTATTTTTATGTGGTGCTGAGGATCGAACACAGTGCCTCACGCATGTGAGGCAAGTGTTCTACCACTGAGCCACAATCCCAGCCCAATAGGTGCCATTTTCTATGTTTGTCATAACATGCCGTTTTGGGAGCACTAGCTTATTCTTCCAGCATACATATAGCTGTTCAGTGATAAATATCCTATTTTCTGCCCTATTTCTCTTCCCCACACCCAGTTTTCTTCCTTGACCCTGACATCAGCCTACTCTAACCTATTTTTTATATAGAAAAATAGTTCCAAATACACAATGATGAACTAACCTGTCCCCAGAACACCCTTGACATTGGTAACATCTATCTCAATGCCTATTTCTTCAAGTTAGCTCAGCATAAAGTTGACCACGTTTTATGGGAATTACAGTACTTAACACCAAGGCTTTCTTTTTTTTTTTTTTTTTTTTTTAAATATTTTTTAGTTGTCAATGGACCTTTATTTTATTTATTTATATGTGGTGCTGAGAATCGAACCCAGTGCTTCACACATGCTAGGCAAGCGCTCTATCACTGAGCCACACCCCAGCCCCAAGGCTTTCTTTTTTTGATTTATTTATTCTACTTAGGTATACATGTACATGACAGCAGAATGTATTTTGATTCATTGTGCACAGATGGAGCACAACTTTTCATTTCTCTGTTTGTACGTGATGTAGTCACACCATATGTGCAGTCATACATGAACCTAGGGCAATGACGTCCATCTCGTTCCACCATCTTTCCTGCCCCCAAGTCCCCTCTCCTCCCCACCCTCCCCTTTGGCCAAAGTTCCTCCATTCTTCCCATCCCCCCCCCCATTATGGACCAGCATCCACTTATCAGAGAGAACATTCAGCCTTTAGTTTTGGGGGATTGGTTTACTTCACTTAGCATAATATTCTCCAACTCCATCCATTTACCTGCAAAGGCCATAATTTTATTCTCTTCTTTTGCTGAGTAATATCCCATTGTATATATACACCACGGTTTTTTATCCATTTATCTATTGAAGGGCATCTAGGTTGGTTCCACTGTTTAGCTATTGTGAATTGAGCTGCTATAAACATTGAAGTGGCTGTGTCACTATAGTATGCTGTTTTTAAGTTCTTTGGGTATAGACCAAGGAGTGGGATAGCTGGGTCAAATGGTGGTTCCATTCCAAGTTTTCTAAGGAATCTCCATACTGCTTTTCAGATTGGCTGCACCAATTTGCAGTCCCACCAGCAATGTATGAGCATGTCTTTTCCCCTACATCCTCACCAACACTTATTGTTGCTTGTATTCTTGATAACTGCCATTCTGACTGGTGTAAGATGAAATCTGAGTAGTTTTGATTTGCATTTCTCTAATTGCTAGAGATGTTGAACATTTTTTCATATATTTATTGATCGATGGTATATCTTCTGAGAAGTGTCTGTTCAGCTCCTTAGCCCATTTATTGATTGGGTTGTTTGTTTATTTGTTTTGTTTTTGGTGTTAAGCTTTTTGAGTTCTTTATATATCCTGGAGATTAGTGCTCTATCAGATGTACATGTGGTAAAAATTTGCTCCCAGAATGTAGGCTCTCTGTTCACCTCATTGATTGTTTATTTTGCTGAGAAGTTTTTAATTTGAATCCATCCCATTTATTAATTCTAGATTTTATTTCTTAAACTTTAGGAGTCTTGTTAAGGAAGTCAGGGCCTAATCCAATGTGATGAAGGGTTGGGCCTACTTTTTCTTTTATTAGGCACAGGGCCTCTGAACACCAGGTCTTTCTTTAGAACTCCATAGATGAGTTCTAAAGAAGAGCAGCTAAGACAGATCAGAAGCTCAGCTTGTACCAGTTATTCATTCTAGAAGTGTTACTAAGTGCTAACTATGTATCAGGCACAGTTACAATGCTTAATGAACCATGTTCATGGAATCCTTCAATTTTACTAAGGAACCCAAATCACCAGGTCTTGAGGCCACAAGGCCTCAACAAGCCTACCCTAGCAGATTATCCAAAGTAATAATTTTGTAGCCACCCATCTCCAACTCTAATTAACCAAAATTATCTAGCAGAGGAAGTAGAGAAATAACTAGGCATGCTGGCACCAGACTGAAAAACAGATATGCCCCGAAACAATAATGGAAAGTACAGAATAATAGGCTGGCCTCCATTTGGGGAGGTCTGCCCTCAGATATTGTACCTATGCAAAGACACTTTTATGTCTACTGACTATTCAAGGTATTGGTTAATGCTACAGAGACTTTTGAAAAATTCATATTTACTATAGCATCCTCCAATACAACAGCATCTAGGAAACCTGTAGCTTGAACAAGAAATGCGTGTGGTAATTCAAAGAAACAATACACCACCCACAGCCCCTATATGTGTCTGTAGTATTGCACAACATTCAATTTTATCCTTAATTTTCTCCCTTTCACAATCTGGAGATTATGCAATTCCTCACTCAAAATGTCATTTCATCCATGCACTGGTTCCTGATCCATTCATATTATCATAATAATTTATATTTGCAAATTATTTTGCTTCCGGGATCTTTGACATTTCCAACTATGACACCAAGTTTGAACAATACTACTCAAAACCCTTCATAAATGCATCTGTTCTTCATGGCTAAATGGAACACAACAAATTTTTGGAGGAATACTTCTGATGTTCTGCCTACTGACAACTCAATAGTTCAACCTATTTCAAAGAAATTGGCTGCAATACAAAACATTCTTTCACATGAAAAGCCTCTTTCAAAGAAACCGAGATTATATTAGAAAAGAAAAAAATTCTCAGAAAAATAGGAATAGGAGAAAACTTCCTTACCTTGATAAACAGTGTCTTTTTTAAAAAAAACATAGCTAATATTATTCTTAAAATTGAGAGACTGAATACTTTGCTCCTAAGAGTGGGAACAAAGCAAGGATATCCATTCTCATATGCCTATTCAACAGAATTGGAAGGTTTAGCTAACACAATAAGGCAAGACTAGAAAATAAAAGGCATACATAAAAGAAGGAAAGAAACAAAACAGTCCCTGTTCACAAATAATGTGATTGTCTACATAAAAAATGCCAAACAATCCATAAAAATGTCCTAGAACAAATAAGCAATTTCAGTACGTTACAGGATACAAGATCAACATACAAAGACTCAAATTGTGTTTTTTATACACTAGCAACAGCAAGTGACACCAAAATTAAATAATATTATACCATTTACAATTGCTTAAAAACTGAAGGACTGGGCTGGGATTGTAGCTCATTGGTAGAGCACTTGCCTAGCATGTGTGAGGCCCTGAGTTCGATTCTCAGCACCACATATGAATAAATAAATAATGGTCCATCAACAACTAAAAAATATTTTTTAAAAACACTGAAGGACTTAGGTATAAACCTAACAAAATATGTAAAGGAATTGTATGCTGAAACTACACAGTGCTGATGAGAGAAATGTTTGAGAATCAGAATAAATGGAAAGACACAGCATGTTCATGAATTGGAAGACTCAAGGGTAAGAATGTCAAGCCTGTCCAAATTGATACATATATTTAATGCAAGTTATATCAAAATATAAGTAAAAATGTTATGGTGATATATAGACAACATATATCTATAATGGGTAAATAGATTAGAGAAAGAGATAGAATATATCTACAAAAAAAAAAAATCTTGCCCAGACTTTGGTAGAAAAATCGAAGGAGATAGAATCACTGAAAACAGTTTTGAAAAAAGGTGGAAAGAATCAAACTGCCCAATTTCAAGTTTTATTATATAACTGCAATACAGTAATCAGAACTGCTTGGTATTGGCAAAGTGATAGACACATAGATCAATGGAGCAGAACATAGAACTCAAAAATAGACACACACAAATATGCCCATTGATTTTTGGCAAAAGTGCAAATGCAATTCAGTGAAGGAAAGACAGCATTTTCAACAAATGATATTGAAACAATTGGGAGTTCACAGGGCAAAAAGTGAAACTGCGTACACAAATTAACTCAAAATATATTATGGATTTATATACAAAATGTAAAACTACATAACTTTTAGGAGAAAAACAAGAGAAAATCTTTGTGATACAGGGTTAAGCAAAGAATCCCTAGACTTACTTGATACCAAAAGCATAATTCATAAAGAATGATTGATAAATTAGATTTCATCAATGTTAAAAAAAACTTTGTTTCATGAAAGAGCCCATTAAAAGGATGAAAATATAGCTTATAGAGTAGGAGAAAATATTCTCAAATCACATATCTGACCAAGAGATCTAGTATCTGTATACACAAAGAACTTAAAAACTTAAAATAAAACCAAACAAGCAATTAGAAAATAGTAAAAAGACATGAAGACACATTTCACAGAAAATTACATACAGTGGTAGATAAGCACAGAAAAATATGGAAAATATCAATTGTCATTAAAGAAATG